>JAYJMF010000091.1:2592129-2603284 GCA_036873715.1 Salvia sclarea
AACGAACCCTTATTAATAATTATATAATTAAACTAAAACATATAAAATTGAAATTGACGAAAAAATATTTAAAAAAAATAAAAAAAATGAACGTGGTACATGAAGTGGTACATTGGATCTCATCCCCAATTTGCTAATGATTATAGTAGTTTTATGTTGCATTTACTTTCCAAAAATTCAAGCAAACCTAATGAATAGCTCAATTTTAGACTATCTTTACCATATTATCCTTCAAATACTCATATTAGTATATTTTATCAATCTAACTTATCATTAAAAATAAACAGTACTTTTAGTACTATAGCGGTTCAAAATTCTCATCGGACTATTGAAAAAACGGAACAAACAGTAGAATAAAACGTGACGCTGTAACATAAATATATTTTGAGGGGAGACGTTGTAGTTGAACAAACATGATAAAGACAAGTAGAACTAATACGTTTTGGCAGGCAATATGCGAAGCCGAAAACGAGGTTGTATGCTGAATTTCCCATTCTCTTCTCCAAAACCAGGCAAAATTACACTACAAAACCAGCTCAAATGGCCCACACCCTCATGAGCAAAAGAGTAATTTTCCGACATGGGATATGAACATTCTGTATACGTGTCAGAAACCCATTTCTTTATTCGGCACTGTCGAAAGATTCAATCTTGAAAATGCCCAGAATGATGCCTAGTTATTGCTTATACACCTGAATCAGCATGCAGTTGCATGTGATATAGATACAGGGTTTATAGATAGAGAGAGAGAGAGAGAGAGAGAGAGAGAGAGAGAGGATTGTCCCTCTTCGGAAATCCCAAAGATTTTTTAAATTCGTCGTTGCCTCCCTTTCTTGCTTTCTGGGATTCATTCTTTCTTGAATTTTATTATCTGGGCTCGAATTCTTTTGGTATTCAATAAGCGTTAGATTGTAAAGATTCCATCTTTTTTCAGTCCCTGATAAATTAATTCAATGGCGAATGCATCTGGGCTGGTTTTTCCAACAGTTCCCACTTTGAGGAGGAGACTTTCTCCATCATTAGGCATTTATCGATCTGGGTTTTGGTTCTACGACGGCGTTTCGAGGCGAACAGTATGTTCTACTGCTGCGCAGGGCGCAGAGAAGCTTTCGCCTGCTGAATCTAAAGCCCGCAGGTAGTTATTCTTTGCAAAGATTGGAATTTTGCTTATTTCGGATGCTTGTCTTTGTGGGGTTTGTAATCTTGATTTCTCAAATATTGGATTATTAGCTTCGTAATTTCGGAAAGTGTGATTGTTGGATGGAGAATTTGGTGCTTTCTAGTTAGTGAGAAGTTGTTGATGTAGTTGATGAAAATCTTGGTGTTTATTGGGTTTGTAATCTTAATTTGCTCAAATGTTTTGGATTTTTAGCTTCATGATTTTGGGAAGTGTGGTTGTTGAATGAGGAATTTGGTGGTTTCTAGTTAGTGAAAAGTTGTTGAAGCTTACGTTTGATTGTTTTGAATGAGAAGTGTTTGGGCTGATTCAAATCTGGATGATATTTTCTAGCAAATATGTTTGTGAAACTACTGTTGCAAAGAACATATGTATTGTCTGGATTTTCCTATGTTGCACTGGAATTAATAGGTGTTACGTGGTGGTATTGAAAAGATGAACTTTTGTGGAGAAAAAGAGAGATTCTTGTAAGGTCTGTGGTGTCTTCTGCCTTAAGCCTATTTCAAAACTTGTTCTGTGATATATTGAGAGATCAGAAGCCAACCTGATTTTTGGAATTAAAGAATATGATGGTGCTTCTGTTTCATTTTGGGTTTACTAACTTAAATTTGTAAAGACTTGTCAGCAAAGGGTGCAAGTTAGTTGGATGTGGCTCTGCGCTACCAAGTCTTCAGATATCCAATGATGATCTCTCAGAAATTGTCGAGACTTCTGACGAGTGGATATCTGTCCGGACTGGAATTAGAAACCGGAGAATCCTTTCTCGTGAGTTGATTCTCAATTACTTGCTCTTGTATATAGTCATGCATATTGAGATCAAATTAAGACGTGGTATTATCCGAGGAAGCTCTGCAGTTAAGTTGGGAAGTATTGGAACTTACCTAAGTAAACGGCATGATTTTGTCTTGATTGGAGAATGGAGAATTTGCACAACATTTTAGGCACTTGGTGTAGTCCACAATCCACCGGATTCCAAAATTTGACTTTATAAGACTTATTGATGGAACAATGAACACATCTTATATACTTTAGTTCTCTTAAGTTTGTTCATTTTGGTTTTAAAAACAATCATCTATTAAATAGGAATGAAGAAAAAAGTCCATTGTATTCTTTGCATTGTGGATTTAGGACTTTGGATGCATACAAACCCTTTTCACCTATCAAACACAACTTATTTTTTGAGTTCGCTTGCAGGAAAAGATAGCTTGACAGCAATATCTACAGAGGCTGCACGAAAAGCTCTCGAGATGGCTGAGGTTGACCCGAAAGACGTTGACCTCGTGTTGTTGTGCACTTCAACTCCCGAAGATTTGTTCGGTAGTGCTCCTCAGGTAACTTTTCCAGTAATATTATCAATTATGTGATCCGATCTTTTTCCATCCTTTTCGTTTCTTCATTCTTTTGTTTATGATTTTTCACGGATCTTCACCACATTAAGGCTCTATAACTTTCCACTTTGATATTCAACCCCATTAAATTTCTGGGTTTTTCTTTCTTTTGCAGATTCAGAAAGCGCTTGGCTGCAGTAACAATCCGTTGGCTTACGATATTACGGCTGCCTGCAGTGGCTTCCTATTGGGCCTCGTTTCAGCTGCGTGCTATATTCGAGGTTAATCCCTACTAATATATAAAAGAGATTGGAAATTTTGAATTTATTAGCTATAATTATTTAGTAGATATGGACAAAAAAAAATTATGAGTTAATATTTCAGGGGGTGGCTTCAATAATGTTCTTGTAATCGGGGCCGATGCTTTATCTCGCTATGTTGACTGGAACGACCGAGGATCTTGTATTCTCTTTGGTGATGCTGCTGGTGCTGTTTTGCTGCAGGTTAACCCCTTTCATATATTCTTAGTGCTATTTTCGTATTGTTTGATTGTTTCAATACCAACCCGAAGAAGCATTTGGTCAATCTATGTAAAAGGCTTAATCAGGTTGGTATTGTGAATTTACATGAAATTGCTATAATCGCATTATCAAGCCTCTTTCTGTAAGCTATGTACCCCTATTTTGTGTAAGGCACACTCTGGTACATCCTGACACATGGTGCATCCGTCCTAAATATATCCTGATTGTGATTAACAAACCCTAATTGGGGATTGACGAACTCTAATTGGGGATGCACACAAGTTTTTGCTATTTTGTGTTAATCCTGCTTACATTTGCAGTGGTTGACTTGATAATGTATAGTAAGAATATAAGAGCGTCGATTGTCTGTATCTGATAACGTCTCTACTTTTGATGTCGAAGTATCGATTCAAATAAAAAATTCGTTTATGTGTTTTGTAGATATGGATAGTGCTATGCATATCATATATTGCTTACGGAATTATTTTTTTCTATCCGACACAATGATGTTGTTATCTTTGCAGTCGTGTGATAGTGAGAACGATGGCTTGTTTGCTTTTGACATGCACAGTGACGGCGAAGGCCAGAGGTAATTGTTGGCCTCCCTTCTCTAGAAAGTAGAAAGTAATCATGTATGTTTCCAATCGTGCAACGAGCATAACTTGTGCGTTTTCAGGCACTTGAAAGCATGCATAAAGGAAGACGACGTGGATGATGCGTTGGGCACGAACGGCTCGCTCCTTGGACTTCTGCCCAAGGGCTCCTCATACTCGTGCATTGAGATGAACGGTAAAGAGGTCTTCCGCTTTGCCGTTCGAGTCGTTCCACACTCGATCGAGCTGGCCTTAGAAAAGGCAGGTCTTTCTGTGTCCAATATCGACTGGCTACTACTGCATCAGGTATGAAATGACCTAACGTTATACAGCAGTGGGTGTCGAGTATTAACGTGTCGGACAGTTGGTGGCTAGCCTAATCAAAATTATATACCAAATCTGTGTACATCTGGATGCACGGTGCATCCACCCAATTAAGCTTACCCCCAATTAGGTTTTATTAATCACAATTAAGATTTAATTATTGCTTCAAAGTATTGCTTCTCTTGTAGTAAGACTCAGTTCACTAGTTAATAATTGGGTCAATTGCCTTAAAAATGACGGGCTTTGGTTAGTGTTTTTTGCAAAAACTTTGAGTTCATACATAAGATGATGTGTTGTGTGAAATGTAGGCGAACCAGAGAATAATTGATGCAGTAGCTACACGTCTGGAGGTTCCACGGGAACGAGTCATATCCAATTTGGCCAACTATGGCAACACGAGTGCTGCCTCGATTCCGTTGGCGTTGGACGAGGCCGTGAGAAGCGGGAAGGTCCGAGCTGGCGATACCATCGCCACTGCTGGATTCGGAGCCGGCCTTACGTGGGGCTCCGCCATAGTTAGATGGGGATGATGAACGCACACGCTCATGGAAAATGGAGGGAATTGGTAGGAATGGATTTTGATGAGGTGTTATTTGATTTGTTGAACAGTGGAAACTGCAACTGTAAATTAACAATCTTTTCTGGATATGGCAAAATTTCCTCTTTCCTTTTACCAATTTCTGTTGTCATTCACCTTCATCCGCAGTTATTTATTATGGTGCTCTCATTCCCCAGTAAACAAATTATTATATCATTGTCACATAACAACATTTTATTTGTTAGATTAGATTTAAATGTAAAATAAGTAATTTAAGTTTATCATTATCAATCCCAGCTGCACCTACTCCCATTTGCATTTACGAAGTGTTCACGTTTCATTTTGACAATTTTAGGTGTGATTAGTTTAATTAAATCACATTATACATTTTTATCATGAAATGATTCGTCTATTTGTTGCTTCTAAATATTTCGGACTTTATGTATATCTATATCATTAGATTTAGCCATTTAGGTCGTCATGCCCACACAACACCTATAATATTTTTTTCTCAAGTTAGGTGTCAGCTGCCTTATCGATCTAATTGCTACTTTTTGGTTGATCGAGTGGTCACCTACTTCATTAAAAACCCAATAATTACGATGTGCTTGCAAACCCACTTTCATAATTGATACACGCAAAAATCTTTCTTATTCCATTCAAATATTTTGGGAAATATTCTGCTTTTTGATGGGGCCCTGAATAACTTGAAAATAAATATCACAAGAATTCTTGTGCCCCCAAGTATACATCACCATAAAGTGATGGAAATGAACATTTTTTGTATTTTAGATGTTTCATTTTCATCTGATGATTGTCTCATTATATCATGTAAATTTCTCAATCACTTGCTTATATAACAAATAGTCTCATTCACATCTTGCAAATGTCTCATTTCCACTTAATAATTATCTCATTTACAAATATAAAATTTTATTTGCATTTTAAAGACTCATTTATATTTGTCAGTTGTCCCATTTACAAGGGCTGATATATATAAACTCCAAAATACACAAGTCCGCCTCAATATATATATGCATTTTCTACTTATGTCATCAAACTCAGCTATTACAGTTATTTACAACTATCAACGAGAAATAAAGGCAATCATACTATTTGTTTATTGACCAAAGAAGAGATACAATCATAAGTTAAAGAAAAGGAACAGAACATTTTAACCCTTAAAGAATATATATTAAAAAATAATACATGGAGGAAAATAAAATAAAAAACTTAGTCTCAGCCATCTTGTGGTTCATCAAGACTTACTATATCTAACACTGGGTCAACATTATTCACGTATCGTACATCTGTAGTATAAATTATACGAACCAAAAAATCTTTTAGAGAGCGAGAGCTAGAAAAATAGCAGCCAAAAAAGGGGGAAAAAAAAAAATCAAAATTCACAGACTAACTGATATTGTAACAACAATTTTCTGAAGGAAAGGAGTGGTCTGTGCACGTTTCCTGCCTTTATACTTCAGAAATTAGCAATACTGTAGTGACGACCTTGTTTCTCCACCAACATCACCACGTGCACGGCAACAGGCTCGTCACCATACATCGCGCAAGTACCTTCCCGTCGTTTGTAGATTCTTGACCAGACCCTCAGCTTCGGAGCTGCTCAGCGAACCCTGTAATATGAGTAGGTAGGGTGCATATAAGCTTAACACTGGTGGTCTTCATTGGGAAGTAGAGCTTAACACTGAGTAACAAGGTATATGGACCGACATTTAAACTTATCAACCCCCCCTAAATAAAAAAAAACCAAGGAATCGGCAAGACCCAAACTGTCAATATCGTACAACTACAAACCGAGGGGACATGAAAAGAACAATACATAATGCCTTGTCTGCATCATTCAAGAATGTGGATTGCTTTAGTTAAAAGCATAGCACAAAAACACGAGGGTTAATGGTATTAAATGCCAAGCATAAAGAGGAAATGAAAGTAGTTCCAACCTCAATAGTACCCCACACAAAAGAAGCAAAAATTGGGAGGGGGGTGGAAGGACATCAAGGACCACATATTAACCAAGAAATACAAAACTATAAGTCACAAGAGGCACCAACCTGTTCTTGTGCAATTGAGTGGAGGGTTCGGTGTACATCACGTGCCATTCCCTTGGCATCACCACAGACATAGACGTAACCTCCATCGGATATCATTTTCCAGACATCCGAAGCCTATTATTCAGTACATGTAACTCAGATATTAACTCCAGAAATTTTATAATTGATAGATTGAAACTTGAACAAAATATTGTGATGAAGAATACATACTCTTTGAGACATCTTATGCTGCACGTATTCTTTTGTGGGTCCCTCCCGTGAGAATGCAACTATGAGCTCAGAAATTACTCCAGCTTTGACAAAGTTGTTTAGCTCATCTTCATATATAAAATCCTGTAAGGTTGCAGCACGTAAAAGGAATTCATGATCAGCATTCATAAGGGGAAAAAATTAAGTAAGCAATAGCAGAATGGAAAACTGACCATTTTACGGTTCCTACAACCAAAAAATAAAATGGCAGGGCCAAGTTCAGCTCCTGATTCCTTTAGAGCTAACCTTTCCTGAAATATTGGCAGAAAATTACCAGATCATCCTAGTTAGAGAAATCAAAATTAAGGCCTCACAAGTAGGTTTAAGCTCGAAATGCATTCACACAAACCTGAAGGAAACCCCTAAAAGGAGCCAAGCCAGTACCAGGCCCGATCATTATTACCGGTACTTTAGGATCAGCAGGGAGTTTGAAGTTAGAGTTCCTAATAAAAATTGGTGCCCAACTGCAATCACTACTTTCCTCCGAAGGCACAGCATTCTGATAAGAGGCAGATGGTGAGGCTTGAGGCAGTAGAAAGTATGCTCACATAACAAGTGGGGAGTAAATCACAATCGGAATGGCTCTTTATTCATCAAAAAAGTAATCCAAGACCGAACTCGTATTGATCTATTATCAGCCATGGCCATTTTTCTATTATCATCTCAAAGTTTCTAACTTTATGGAGTAGGTTTACTTTAAAGTAAATACAGTAAATACCTTTATCCATGTAGAGCATATACCCTTGTGGATCCGTCCTGTTGGTGTTTTGTCGTAAACCAGAGCACAAGTCACATGAACTCTGGTTGGTGCGATTCTGGATGATGGTGAGAAGTTAAAGATGTCGGAGAACAAATTTTAAAAGTAAAGAACACAGAGAACAATTTTACTATGTATCCGAGCATTTCATTTTTAGCAGATTATAAGACAACCCACTGCTAGTGTAGCTTCTATATTGAAAGAAAATCAAATGAAACAAAAAGACGAGAACTCACTTTGGGGAGGATGAGATAGAATAAAATCTGGGCTGCAGGCGAGGAGCAATTGCTGCAAAGAAAACACCTAGAGGAGGTTTGGCAGATGGGAACTCGGCCATGATCTCAAGTAGGCTTCTCTGACTTGCAACGACATACTGCGCATATTCCTCCTGAGAATATGGGAACATAAATATGATTAGGTTGAAAAATGACCGCGTTAGATAACAAGTTAATATTCAAAGATATGAACGATTTGAAAACCTTTCCATCGGGGGATGCAAGATACCGGAGCCGATCAGCTTCACTTTGGTCGGAAGCATATTCCGCTAATGCAACTAGCACAGACTGGAAAAACATGTATGTGTGAGCTTTGACTCCCCAATTATCTTCAAGGGAAACTCATTAGCAAATAAGACAATATGGGGTTTGACCAATATACCTTTTTGGGCATACTCATAAGATCTGCGTATTTAGTTAGCGCAGTTCGCAAAGTGCAAGGGGGGAATGGAGGTGGCAAGGAGCTTCCACTGAGTGGAGTGCCATCCTCGTTATCGGTATGAACTGAAAAGTATGTTTGCGGAGACAGATTTAGTAACTTTTCTGCTTCCTCCACATTCTCGAGCAAATTCTCACAGTAGACACCAACATGGTCCCCTGTTTCATACCTGTGGAATAAAGAAGTATTTAGTCTAATGTTAAACTGTCTCGTTTTCTTATAGGCTAAAAAATACAGTAAACTTACACTAGTCCTGAGCCAGATATGTCGAATTCCAAGTGAGTGCAAGAACGATCTGATTCGGTAGTGTGGAGCTCTCTCTTTACAGCAACATTTGACCTTCAAAACAAGCACGCAAGTAGGTGTTTAGAAGGAAAAACCTTCAATTGCTAATAGAAAATTTTGCAAAGAAAAAGAAGCAAACTTAGTACCTGCAAGGATGTTGAGCATCATAAACAGTGTTACCATTGGCATGACCATTTGGTGAGCCATTCTCCGTGATCAATCCATCTGTTTGGTCATGGAGCACAACACGATACTGCAACACCGTAGCAGTGTATGGAGTAGCAACCGTTGCATCATCCTCGTTACGGAGCAATTTATCCAACTCAGGCCACACTAACTCACGCCTGTATCACCAAAAAACATAAGTACACTCATATAATACACATATACTGTATACAATATCAAACACACACACATGTGTGTGTGTAATCTGATTACCATGCAGTGAAGTCATCTTCAATGCATTGATCATCATCTCCCAAGCCTACTGGGACAAGCTTCTTTCCTCCTGAACTCAGGCAACAAATGCTGATGGGTCAGAAATCAAGGCGGTAGGCAAGACCAAGAAAGAGCCAACATTGAATATAACATGACACAAATTTGTTTTTATTAAAGTTTCCTTTTAAAAATAATTTAGGGAAATTACGATTGTCATGAAATGCCTTGCAGAGAAAAACTATATCAACTCCAACTGAAAGAGTATTTTCAGGATATAAATACCTTGCTCAGTAATGAGGTCATCTACCACTATCGCAATCTGTCAAAAACAATTAAAGAACGAAAAGAAAAAAGCCCATCAAATACACATGACTGTTAAACATACAAATGCTCGACACAAGCAACTAAACAAGAATTGGCATCATGCAGTTACACACCTTGTTAAAATGCTCATATTGTCTGTTCCCAAGACCGAATACAGCATACTGAAGATTCTTAAGACAGCCCTCCTTATCTTTTACCTGCAAAACCAAAGCTCAGCATTAACCCCAAATTACCACATGATAGTATGAAAGGGACGACAATTGTTCATCATTAAGACGCTCCACCTCAGTAAACCATTTGTAGAACCTCGCGGCATTGTCAGTAGGCTCACCATCTCCATAACTGCAGTAAGCCAACCCTCAACTAAATCAATAAATCACATTTCTACAGAAGAAATCATAATGTTTTCTCCCGTAAATTATGGACAATGTGCAATCAAGATATAGCTTGAACTTAAAAACTTAGGGGAACCTACGAGGCCAGAAAGAAGAATGCTACACTCTCCTTCTTCAACTTCTCCTCGTACTCATCATCATCAGCAGCATAATCATCCTATAACCAGCGAACAAACTCACGATCAGAACTACTACTGGACCAATTTTAAGATTTCGACCATAAAAATGTTCCGAGATAGAAAAGGTAAAACAAGAACATACCAAGTCAATTACTTTAAACTTGGCCTGTGGATATCTAGCTTTAGCTTCCTCAGCAAATGCCTATAACATACATAACACCATAATAATCATTTGGCAGGTAAAAGTAAATCCTTGCCGAAAAAGTACAATCAGTTAAAGTTAAATCAAATCAAAGCGTTTACATCATGCAGCAAAAACCCACAAAAATGGTTAAATCTCCAGTAAACCATTGTTGCAGCCATCGTAGGTGATAAATGATAATTATGAAGATTCAATTTGTTTTAGTTTTTTTCAATTCCAATTTTCGATAAATAGCACTTTTTTCCTACCTTTGCAAAACCTTCAGCTGTGCCAGTCTGCGTCCCGAAGAAGACTGAAACCTTGGTCTTCTCATCCTCCGCCTCCTCCGGCTCCGCTGCCGGCTTCGGCACCACCAGCTTGGGCGGCTGCAGCTGCTTCTTCCCCGCCGATCCGGTGGTGCGCCGCCACGCCAGCACCACGACGCAGCCAATTAGCACCGCGACGGATGTAGTGAGGACCATGGTGAGGTCCCTATTCTCCATCAGCATCGCCACCACACCGCGCGGCGCCGCCCTCGCCATATCGCCCTTTAAGATCGCCGCAACGAAATCGAGAGGCGAGAGCTTCTGCGGCGAGGGTTCCATGATTTTCTAGAATAAGGTCGCCGCTCGATTTCCGTAATTAAGTAAATCAAATGCAATCAAATTATATATAGAGGAGAAACTATCAAAGAATTAATTAAAAAAAATCGGTAATATATAATAAAAAAAGGTTCAGAGTCTCCCCCCTTCCTCCTGTTTTGAGGTTTAGATGATTTTGTTTAGAGAATGGGGATACGTTGGGAGGGACTCTGACTTCCACAGATTGGACGAGAGGTGCTGTTCAATGGAGTTTTATTGAGGAGAGAGAGAGACAGAGAGAGCGAAGGAGGGAGAAATAACACGAGCGCTTGTTAAACCAGGTTGGTTAAGACCACCTAACACTGGTTGACCATGGTTTAAATAAGGGAAAATTAGGGTAATTTGTATGTAAGGAATGTGAAAGGGAAGGCCATCAATGATACAAAATTAATAACTAGTAAGTAGCCCGTCAAAGTTCGACGGGAAATTAATTTACGTCGAAATCAATTTACGTGACATAAAAATATATATATATATATATATATTAAAATAATAATAA
>JAYJMF010000091.1:2619594-2631177 GCA_036873715.1 Salvia sclarea
AAATAATAAATGTATTTTGAAAATAAAATCTCATCAAATCTAGACCACCCAATCTTCAAAATTAATGGATGAGATTGATTTTTAATTCCTATTTTAAATAGTGGATGTATTTTATCCTTCCCCTATATATATATTATATCAACGTACCATTTTTTTTTATCTTTCTTCTGAGTTATATGGATAAATAATTGATAATTGTATGAAGTTTTGGTAACCATTTTGACACAAAATTGTTTAGTGCCTCTTTGTGAGACACACATTATATAGTTTGGAACCTTTTAAGAAATTATTTAAATATCTAGACTACAATAATTTCACAGAACTCGTATAGATTAATAGTCATGCAATAATAAATACATTATAGAAATTATTACTTTATGATTTTTTATTTTATTTTTCAGTTGGGAGAGGAGATATTTCAACCACAATTTTCCCAATCACCCTAACATATTATTGGGCTAGAAACAAGTGGTTCATGCTCGAAGGAAAGTTAATTGGTCAGATCATTGTTTAGCCAGTTATGTAAAAGATTTTGTAAAATGTAATGATCTGGATTCTGGAAAACGGACTTTCAGCCCTACTTTCTTGATATTGTAAATTGAACCTACAATAATACTTGACACATTTTCCCCCTCATTTGTTTTATATCAAATAGGAGTATTAATTTAATATAGACGAAGCTAATTGAATTCTAATAAATCTCCATAAGTCATTTAAGTTGTTTAACGAAAACGCAAAAATAATGAAAGTCGAATAGTGTACTTGAGTTCTCTTAAATCTTAATACCGTATAGCGGTATAAGTATATCATCTTACATTAACTACCATTAATTGAAACGTGGCTGCGGTTTGGTGAACTTCTTTTTCATTTTCTTTAGACGAAACATCATAAACTTAAATACTTAATTCAAAGACAATAAAAAAGTTAGTTACAAAATTTGGAGGCTTGTCTCCGCTTTGAGGACTATAATATTTTCGAGCAATCATAGCAATCTCGAGATTGTTTTTCCATCTAGAATAATAACTATGATAATTTCATTATATTGATAGTGTGACTGGGTTTGTAATTAAAAAATCTAGTGTATGATTAATTGTATTTACTTCTATATTCACGAAAAGAAATTTTATTCGTATCTCATTAAAACACACAACGAATATTGACCAAATAAAGTAAATAATTATATCACACATAAGTACATATCATAACGAAACGATGAAACATAATAACATATGGATATATGATTAAGGAATGAGGAAAGTAGTCCTCAAATTTTATTAGCCCAGAAGAATAAAAATAAAGAATTTCTAGAATTTTCAAAATTCAAAATTAAGGGCCGAGATAGAGAACTCCTTGTAAAAAACCAAGATATTCGGTTTATTACTAATTAAACATAACTTTTAAAATAGAATTTATTATTATTATTATTATTAGTAGTAGTAGTATTATTATTATTAGTGTTATTTTATATTTATATTAGCCTCCACATATACACGCACAATTAGGTCAACTCATTTTCCTAAAGAATGGCCGACTGACTAATCAAATTGCTCGATTATTCGATCCCAATTAAAAAGATTAATTTATAAACAACCCAAACAGATCTAAACAAATTGACCAACACTATATTCACGAAATACATATTCTTTAATAGAGTACTTAGTATTAAAATAAAATATACAATAATTGGCAAATTTAAACTGTAGCAAAAGGTGAAAAGGGCATATACAGTCAGCCGCTTTTTTCCCCTGTTGCTTAGCTTAGCCTCTCATATTTTTTATTTCAGTTTTTTTAGCTCTCACTTTTTCTGATCTCTCTCAACTGCCCTCTCTCTCTCTCTCTCTGTCTGACACACACACACACAACACACACTCCTCTGATTCTCTCTCTTTCGCTACAAACAACAATATACTAGTATTAGTCTATGCAATAAATGGTGTTTGGGGAGCTAAAAAGCCCACTAAGAGCCCATTTTTTCATGGATTCTTTCTCCTCTTCTCGGTAATTGCAACCTCCCCTTCTCTCTCTCTGTACGAGTATTTGTGTTTGTATAAGCTATACATGGTTGCGCAAACGTAAACATATCCACGACTTTGTTTGCTGCGATTTTGGATTCAGGATTTGGAATGTGAGCTTCGTTTGTTGTTGCTGAAAACGAAGCTATATCTATGGAGGCTTCTGCTTTGGAGGGTAAGGATCCTTCCTTCTCTTTCTCCTCACCTATTTTCTCCATTTATTTCGTTTACTTTTTATTGTCCGCGTCGTTCATTGCGCATTTTCGATACTTTTTATGCGAAGCAGATTTTGCTGTATTTTGGAATATATTGCATATAATAGGTCATTGAATTCTCGGTCGATCTGTTTCATGAGTCTGATTTCAAGCGTGAATAAATGTTTTGATGAATTTCGGATTTTTTTTTTGTGCGACGAAATCCCCACAAAGAAGAGACACGCATGCTAACAAAACACACACACGCACTCCATTATTGCTTTTTCCTTTTTCTATTGATAGCTTGCGCGTTCATTGTCAGATAATGTATATAAGTATTTATGAATTACCTACTGCGTGTGTGTGGCTTTTATCACCACCTCTCAATAAAAGTGATCGGTGATGAAGATGAAGATGCCAGCGATTTTCCAGCTGTTTATTGTTTTTCTACCTTGTTTCTGTTAATCTTATTTTGATTATCAGAGATCGATGAATAAAATTTGGATTCCTAGTTGACAAGTGGATGCCTTTGTGCTTAAAATATTGTGTTGGTTGCTTAGTTTGTTGGGGTGCACAGCAAAGTCAAAGATGAAGGTTTGGCTCTTCTAACTACTTTTTGTATGATTTTAGACGAACTTTATAATCGCATAATCACGTTCTTGATTGTGTTTGTTGCCCCCCTTTTGACATGTTCTTGATATCTGAATGTTGACTTGTATTTGTGCTTCTTGTTCACATGAGTCACATCTTTTCCAATTTTACTAGCATCCTTTGACTTTACATCAATGTAAACACGAAAATGCTGTCATGTGTTTGGTAAATCTTGAAAGAGAGATGTGGTGCAGAGTCAAGCAAATGTGATATAGTCCTGTTAGAAACACAAGGAATAAAAAATCTAGGCTTTCTGGTTAATTATTGTATGGTTCATTTCCTTCGTTCTCCTTGCTTTAATCTTTGTCTTGTGTTTTCTCTCTGTGGTCGACTTCCTATAGGTTTCCAGTTTCTGCAATTGCATTTCTTGATTCTTCTACCTTCCACCTAGTACAATGTTTTTTTTTCCCTGTGATTTTGGTGTGTGAGATACTAAGTTCTTATTTTGATATAGATGTTTGAAGAGTAGTGACAATTACTAGTTAACATCTTATTGCATTCATAGTTGATCCTTAAATGTGTAGGAGCTTTGAGTATGGAGCAGAAGAGGCAGCTAATCTACGAAGTGTCGAAGTGGCCAGAGGGTGCATCGGAAATATTGCAGGCATGGAGCCGCCAAGAAATACTGCAGGTCCTCTGCGCAGAGCTCGGGAAAGAAAGGAAGTACACTGGACTAACAAAATCGAAATTAATAGAGAATCTTCTCAAAATCGTATGTGAAAAGAGATCACAGGAACCTGATGTTTCTGAAGTACAACCTTCATCAGAAAATGGGGAAAGGACTCCCAAGAGGCAAAGGAAATCCGATCACCCGAATAGCCTGCTTGTTGGTGCTGCAGTTGTGACTCCCGACATTGATTTGGGGAACAATAATACCATGTGCTGTAAGAACTCCGCTTGCAAGGCTAGAATGAATCACGATGATGTCTTCTGCAAGCGGTGCTCATGCTGCATTTGCCATCAGTATGATGATAACAAGGACCCTGGTTTGTGGTTGATTTGTAACTCGGACCCTCCGTTTCGTGGCATGTCGTGTGGCATGTCTTGCCATCTTGAATGTGCCTTGCGGCATGAGAATTCGGGCATCTCACAGGATAGGCAGGATAAGGGGCTCGACGGGAGCTTCTGCTGCGTTTCTTGCGGAAAGGTGAATGATTTGCTCAGGTAAATGTATAGTCTCACTTCTTTTTATCAGTATGTGATTGATTATGCATCGCCTATAAGATCAACATTCATTTCTGTGTTGCCTGCTGAGAATCATTTGCAATGTTGTCTTTCCACTTACAAGAGTAGTAGTTGATCTGATTTTGATTTTTAGATGGCATCTGCATCCCCGTTTATGAATCCCGTTGGATCCAATTTTGTACACATTCTCCATTTTATTTGAACTTGTGGCTTAGTTTATAAGTAATTGTTGTAACAACGTAGAAGAAATGATGCAGTTCTTGGAGAAAGCAACTGGTGGTGGCAAGGGATACGAGGCGTGTTGACATACTATGCTATCGCCTCTCCTTGAGCCAAAAGATTCTTGCTGGTACCAAACATTACCAGCACCTATATAGAATCATTGACGAAGCAGTGAAGAAGCTCGAAGAAGATGTGGGTCCTCTAACCGGGATGCCAGTGAAGAAAGCTCGAGGGATTGTAAACCGGCTCTCATCAGGACCGGAAATTCAGAGGCTTTGTGCTTCTGCTTTGGAGTCTCTGGATTTCATGCTTTCTAATAGGGTTTCTGATATGTCTTCTGGTACTCTCTCTCTCTCTCTCTCTGTATGCGCGCACTTGCAAGTTATTTGTCATTGTGATGCATACTTGTACAATGAAGGTTGCAATATACTCGGTCCGGAACTTGTGAGGTTCGAAGACATCCGTGCCTCGTCTCTCATGGTGATTCTGAACTCGGACGGTTCAGATATGGGAAACATAGATGGATACACGTTGTGGCATCGGAGAGCCGATGATGCAGACTATGCTGGAGAGCCTACTTGCAGATTGTTTAAGCCGAATGCGAAGTTCTTGCTTTCGGGTCTGATTCCTGCGACGCGGTATCTTCTCAAGGTTGTCGCCCTTGACACGGATCGAGAGGCTGGCTTCTGCGAGCTCCGGTTTCAGACTCGAGATGAGGCGCCAAAACCCAAAATCTTGGAAGTAGAAAGGAGTGAGAGTGAGAGTCCAGTCACCACCAACTGCAGCAGTCTGTCTAATCCTTCATCCATGGAAGATGAGACGAACAACATTGTCCCTTGCGGCAACGTCTCAGATCTGAGCCGAAAGGAGGCGACGGCAACGGCCGGGGACATAATCTCGCTGCTTCATGAGGAGCACGCAGTGGCGAAAACGGGCATGTTGGCGAACAATGGCAACAAGGAGAGGTTGGAAGGGCAGATGGTCGAGGGGTCCAACACGCCTCCCCAGACCGGCGTAGAATGTGTGCCCTACGTGGACACCTCGGAGGCCGGCCTGCCCGTCACCCCCTGCAAGTTCGAGAGTGCAAAGGACGATGCGGGGAGGGGCAGCAGGCCAAGATTCGGTGGAAAAGGAGGCTCAGAGAGGGAGCCTCAAGCAGGGAGCTCGTCGAGGAAGAGGGATGGGGACGAGAAATGCAGCGGGATAGGAGACAAGGACTTGGAGTACTACGTGAAGGTGATCCGGTGGCTGGAGCGCGAGGGCCACGTGGAGGCGGGGTTTCGCCGGAAGTTTCTGACGTGGTACAGCCTGAGGGCGACACCTCAGGAGGTGCGCGTCGTGAAGGTGTTCATCGACACATTTGTTGAGGACCCGGAGTTGCTCGCCGAGCAGCTTCAGGATTCTTTCTCTGATATCCTCGATAACAAGAGGTGTTCGACGGTTCCTGCTGGATTTTGTACCAAGCTTTGGCACTGAGAGAGAGAGCTTCAAAGGATTATGAGGACGGGAAATGCAAGGGGTTTTTTGTTGATGCTTTATTCTTTGAAATTTAGAAAAATTCTTAGACATGATTCTTCATTGAAACCAGCATCATTAAAGTAATTTGATGCATAGGAGTTTGGCCTCTTATGATATATATGACCATCTCTTTTCTGCTTCTCTTTGGTCCTTCTACACTAATACTCTTTAACTGATGATGTGAAAAATGTTCTCTAAAGACATCAAAATTTTACTTTGTCGTTTTGTAATAAAAAGTAAAAATTCAATATTAATTCTCTTTTTTTTTTTTGAGAAAAATATTAATTCTATCTTTGTTGTTGTTGTTGGCGTTGGGCTACTAACCTCAAGAAAATGAAAAAACCCTTAGTACACCTCTTTTTTTTTTTTTTCAATCATAACTTCATATGTACATTTCATCAGTTAAATACTATATACAGTACACTCATTTTCAGAAATTATAAATATTGATCTAATTTGGTATCAAAAGAACTACCGAATTATATACATGTAGTTCTGATTTCTGTTGTGTACTGAAGAAATCGACATAAATTTTATTTATGCTGAATTATCATTTTGTGTTTCCCAGAAGTAGTTTAGAACCACTCATTTTCACTCCACATTTCTCCCAGATAAAGCTCAACGGATGATTTCAGTTGATAAGAGTATTTGAAGCGAAATAGAGAAATGCCGACGTTAAATTTGTTCACTAATGTTCCAGTTGATGGTGTGGTTGCTTCTGATATTCTCAAAGATGCCACAAAAGCAGTTGCCAAAATCATCGGCAAACCCGAATCCGTAAGTCACTCCGTTTCAACCGCTTGATTCCGTTCTTTATATTGATTCGACTCCTCGTCCAATTTTAGTCAGCAAACTTAAATTTTCTGTATTAAGAAAGAGTATGCATGTTGTGTGTATGCCCGCTTTGTGTTCGACGATATGCCTCTGAAGCTTGAAGGAAGCAACTAATGTCTACAATTGAGCTTCTATTTGATTGGTTAATCGTTACTATGATAGTTCAACTGTATTATCATCGATCAAAACCCAACACCGAACCCTTCTTTTTGGGCCGACATTCATCACTACATTATTAATTGAATGAATGCAACACAAGAACATACCTTGCGGCTTTCCAAGGTTGCCATTCATCTATCAATGTCGTAGTCTTTATGATTGGCTGCTTTGAGCTTGTATGTGTTGGTGGATTTGATGGAGTGGTTGGTGCAGTACGTGATGGTGCTGGTGAATGGAGGTGTGCCCATTTCATTTGCAGGGACTGAGGAACCGGCTGCTTATGGCGAATTGATCTCCATCGGGGGGCTTGGCCACAGCGTCAATGGTAAACTTAGTTCAACCATAGCAGAGATTCTGCAGACCAAGCTTTCAATTGACAGCTCCCGTTTTTATGTCAAGTTCTACGATGTTCAGGTATTCAATCTACTATTTCTTTCAAGACTTTCTCTTATTTTAGGAGTTTTAGCAAATCCATAGCTTTTGCCCTACCATGAATCTACCTCCTCGGTCATTTGTTATCTTAGAATGTTGATTCAGTATCTTCTTCTGTGTTGTCTAGCGACCTTTCTTTGGCTTTAATGGCTCGACTTTTTGACTGAATTGATCGGGGATGGGAGGCTTGAGCTTCTAGGTGGAGCAGCCATGGCAGCCCTTGTGATAATGTCAGAGCTGTATTATCACCAATATTTTCTTTTTCTCTGTATCTTGGTAACAGCTTGATCTTAATTTGTAATTGGTTTTTTACCTTTAAATTGACAAAAGATTTGATCACTTCATTTTGCATTTTTTGAATCGGTGAACATTAGCAGTTCAATTTTGATCTCTCCTTTCTCCAAATCAAACCTAAAGATCTGATTAATTAAAATGAAGGCAAATTTGCCCAAGATTGTACTAAAAATATTACATTAATGGCAAATCTTGTGCTAATCACTTAACCCCTAATCTTTTCAGCAAAGCTGGAACCTAAAAGATTGTGCTAATAGTAACACACATGTTATTAAACAAAAAACAGACCAAAACCTGACATCTGCTCCAAGTATATTGTTCCCTTTCAAATCTTGGACAGTCCAAGAAAACAGTTTCAAACGGCTCAAAAGGCAACTTAGCAACAGATATATACACAATTAGCAAAAGAGTTGAACAACAAAAAATTTGAACCCTTTCTCATTTCGTTTCACCACCACCATCCAAGGAGGTCAATTTACAGGGATCCGTTGTCTAGTATCAAACTCAACAAGACAGATCACTTCATTAACCAACAAGCTGATCTAAAGAAAGCAGTAGAAGATAAACAACCCCACAAACAGTTGCACTGTTTTCTTGAAACACCAAATAAATCTTTAGACAACCCTTTTTCCTATTTCAGTTCTTGGGAAGGTGGGTGGGGCCCAATGCTTGGTTGGACAAGTTCTCCCGTTCCAAGTTCTGGACGAAATCCCAAGTGTTAGACATTGAAACATAAAATAGTTGCACAAAACTGGTTATAATCATCTGGAGAAATGATAAAATCAAGAAACTCATGTGCTGTTCACAAAGTAAACATGGCTGAGTAGGTCAGACATGCAATCTTGAGCATGAGATGGCAATTTCATGCTGAAAGGAGCTTGGCCTTGATTTGGCTAACTGGAAACTTATTCTGATAACTTTGCTACATCCCCGTTCAGCGCCCATGTTTTCATGTAATCTGCTGTTAGAATCAAAATGGAAAAAGGGTCGAGGAATGAGAAGAAAACGACCATGATACACCATCTACACCCCCCTCTGCCATCCCACAAAAAGAAAGCCAAGAGCATAAAAGGGCAAATTAATGATGTATTGGTTAAATAGGAAGCAAAAGGCAACATGCTTATGTAGATCAAGAATAGTTATGTTTACAATGTAATAAAACCAAGAAAATGATTATCAACCAGTATAAATTCCCTACAAGACGGTATAACTGTCATTGTAACAAGATCAAGCAGCAATGCGCAAATATGTAAATAGCATCAAATATCAATGTTGGAAGCAAGCTTTCAAGTTCTTATAACATCAAGAAATGTCAGTGCAACAAATTGAATACATGGTCTCAAGAGGTGAGCACGAAAATAGTCATTATAAGTTGGGAGTATAACTTCAATACTAATCAACCAGAATGCATTTGAATAACCAAAATAGTCAACAAATCAAATAAATTGAAAAAGGAAAGCAATTAATCATTTGAAGGACAGAATCCCACGACCTGCAATTATATCAGCTCGATCTTGTCTGCACCTTCTTCCGCCGCTTGATCATGGTTGAGGGCCTCGCCTTCAACCTATTTTGAGCTTTCTTCTTCGCCTTGGCCTTTCTCTTGGCAGGCAGCATCTCCACAACAGGCCCCGGAGGAACACCCTTCTTCAACGCACTACCCCTCGGAGTAACTGATGGCGGCAGTCTTAAACTCTCTGGAGGGAGAGGCGTCTGTGGCTTCCAAACCAAGTTGTTCTTCATGGAAAACCTAACCTTCTTACCACTCTTCTCCACACTCTTTCCATCGGCATCATCTCCACCATCTGTAATTCCATTAGTGTTCACATCACCAAGCTCCTGGTCATGCCCCACCTTCACCTTCTTCACCCTTTTTGCTCTCTTACTAGGTTTCTTGGCAATTACAGGAGCAACGGATGAATCTGAATCATCATCACTTTCAGAATCCATTTCTGCAGCAACTTTCTCGAACTGTTTCTGAAGATTCAAAATCACAGTTTCACTCAACTCATTCTCCATAAAATCGCTTAGAACATCGCCTGAGCCACTATCCAATTGCATATTCTCAGAGGCAACAGCTCTAATCAAATCACCGTTTTCTTCAGCTCTATTTTCATCCTTTCTCTTTTTCTTTTTCTTCTTTTTCTTCTCTTCTCCATCTATCCCCTTTTTAGCCTTCTTACTCTTCCTCTCCATACCATTATCCAACTGATCATCATGAACTACATCCTCAGCTCCTTCCTGCGACCCTCCATCCACATTATTCTCACCAGAATCAAAATCAATGGGGATCAATTGAGGCACATCTGCATCATCATCATTATCATCATTGTATTCAGGAGCGTCAATTTCGATACCAGATGATTCCAATTCCTTCTCCAACTTCAGAAACTGCTCGTGCAACGCCAATACAATCTTCCTGTTCCCCTGAATGCAGTCCACTGAGGATGTAACCTCGTATAATTTCCCTGATAACTCCATCTTTAAAGCAACTACACCCAGCAATGCATTCCCATTGCTTTTATGGCAATCCTCTCCCAACTTTTTCTTTGACAAAACCTCTGTCCCCGCCTTCACCAATTCATCAAACACATTACTCTTAACCTTCCCCAACAAAATCTTATCACTTCCCCTCATCAAAACAGCAAAAAATGGTTCCAAAATCACATCAACCACCTCCTTCCGTACCGGAAACCCTACCCCCGCCAACTCCTCCAGAAAAACAGACGCTACATGATAATTCACCCCATTGCCTTGCAATTTATCATCCGCCAACAAAGCATCATTCTCTAAAGCCCCAAAATATTCCCTCAAAATACCCACATCCCACTTCCTCAACCTCATTAAATCAAACAAAGCTTTTACAAAACGGCGTATGAGCAAGTAGAACTTATCCAACCTCAACCGGTCAATCCCGGGCCACTCCCGCCGAAGCGTGACAAGAAACCCACGGAAAAACTCCAGTGAAACAGCCGGCTGCAGTGAATGAAACAGAGAAATCAAGCGATCGATTAGGGCGACCTGATTGGGGGTCTTGTCGGCGTGCCATAGGCAGTAGAAGAGACCTTTCCACAGCTTCTTAACATCGGAGTCGGAGAGCTGCTGCGATTGGGCGGCGAGCCACGACTGGAGCAGCCGCAGAGATTGAGATCTGACGGCCGTGCTGCAGGACGCCAAGTGCTTGATCAAGGTGGGGCCGGTGGCGGCGGCGAGAGCCGGAATCAAGGGTTTGGGCTCCCGACTTCTCTTCTTCATCGAGGATTAATGGTGGCGGTGTAGGTGTGTGGAGAATGGAACAGCAGGATGTTTGAAGGGGGCGGGTTAGGGTTTTTTTAGGGCTTTTCTTTCAATGTTTTCAGATTTTCAATTTGTTCCATGCGGCGAGTCCCGCGATTTAGTATTAAAGTAACGGGAGAAAAAAGGGAATTATTTCAAAAGGCAATTTTATTTTATTGGTATTTGTTTTTTTAGGTAAGTTTATTACTACTATTTGTTTAAACGTTAATTCATAGAAACTTTAAACAAAAAATGCGAATTAGCTTTATAATTAGGTATAAAGATTTGAGTATGTGAGACTCAGTACTCTTAGATATCCATTATTAACTTTTCTAAACTTCCAGTGTAATTCTTTTGAAGTTAAATCAAGTCTGTGAAGAATATTTGTATTGTCACTAAACTGTTTAGCAACTACATTTGAAGGGAGAGTAGACAATATTTAAAGCTCAACTCATTTCCCTTTATTTCAATCACGTGATGCTTGGGGTCAATTATAATGTTACATGATCGTATTTAAATTTTATTTCACTATTAATGATTTAAAAATTAATCGATGAAGTTCTATATTTTATATTTAGATTGTGATTATATATAAAATGAAAATCATTTTATTATTTTCAATTGCACTCTGTAATTCCCATAGAAATTGTCATGTCTTCCTTCTCTTGATGTCATATAGAAATTTTTGTACTTCCTTTTGGTAATGCCTTTATTAATTATATAAAATAGATATTTCTAATAGTTGAATTAATTGTATTAAATATTGTGCCAAAAGAATTGATGAGATCATTAAATGTTATTTTAAT
>JAYJMF010000091.1:2644886-2686683 GCA_036873715.1 Salvia sclarea
AAGGTAGGGGCATTTTGCCCGGGTTTTCAAACGTTGAGGGTGAAATTGCTCCAAATCAAACGTTAGGGGTATATATGATTTTCACGAAAACGTTGAAGGGTGTATTTGCACCTTTACCCTATTATTAATTCAATTTTTTCACTTATTACTTTTTACTTTTCGTATTGAGTATCTTATAATTGTAAAATGTTGTATAACATAATTTTATTAGAGATGGAAATAATTGTATAGTCTTGTTCTTGTATAATCTTTTTAAGGAAAAACTATAGATATATTATGGAAAGTCTTCAAAGACAAGAGCCCTCAATCATGAGGGAAAATTAGTTGTACAATAAGTAGACCGTGAGGAACTAAAAGCCCGTTGAGCTAGACTATATATAAACAATTATATTCGCCGATATATACATGTGGGAGACTCCAAGCATCATATTGGCACGAACAATGGCTAAAATGTCAGCCAACTCTTCTAGCAGTAGCTTTGCCTCTTTGTCCGAGTCCACCATAACACGAGTACCCTAAAAACGAATCCGTAAAGATTTCAATAGGTTCGAGTTTGTTATTGTATCATATAAGTAAAAGAAGAAGAAAAAAAAAATTGTTTTGATGACATAGAACGCCTTAGTTCTTTATGTGTTTAAATTTATACAAGTGCAAATATTAGTCGCACAATCCAAATGCCAATTGGACAAAAATAAAAATCAGTAATGTACAAATTTTATGAAGCTCGAAAAATGTGTTAATTGAAATTGGATTTAAAACACAAGTCCATATGAAACTAAACAAGTCAGGCTATACACATGACAGCTGAAGCCCAACGGTTTGAAAGCGCTAAACCCCTGAGCCCGTTTAAAAGCCCAATATCTGTATATAAACCCTTCCTTGATCTAGGGTTTCACCGTCTTCTACACACACGCGTTGAGCTCCCTCTCTCAATATCTCTCAGCTGAAATCATGGCGGATAGAGGCGCAGCCGGATTCGGCCGTGGATTCGGCGGCCGCGGCCGTGGCGGCGATAGAGGCGGCCGGGGACGCCCCCGCCGGCCCCGGCGCGAGGCGGAGGAGGAGAAATGGGTCCCCGTGACCAAGCTGGGGCGGCTGGTGAGGGACGGAAAGATCAAATCCCTGGAACAAATCTATCTACACTCCTTGCCAATCAAGGAGTACCAAATCATCGATGCCCTAGTCGGTCCCTCGCTCAAGGACGAGGTGATGAAGATCATGCCAGTCCAGAAGCAGACCCGAGCTGGGCAGCGCACGCGGTTCAAGGCGTTCGTCGTCGTTGGCGATGGCAACGGCCACGTCGGCCTGGGAGTCAAGTGTTCGAAGGAGGTGGCGACGGCGATTCGTGGTGCGATCATACTGGCGAAATTGTCGGTGATCCCCGTGAGGAGGGGATACTGGGGGAACAAGATCGGAAAGCCGCACACCGTGCCGTGCAAGGTCACCGGAAAGTGCGGCTCCGTCTTGGTCAGGATGGTGCCGGCGCCGCGTGGCTCTGGTATTGTAGCGGCGCGTGTGCCCAAGAAGGTGCTGCAGTTCGCTGGTATTGATGATGTCTTCACCTGCTCCCGTGGATCAACCAAAACCCTAGGCAACTTCGTCAAGGTCTAATTCTTCATTGCCTTTTAATTTAGTTTTTCTGTGTATTGTTTTATTGTTAGTGCTAATGATCATAAATTTCTGAGCTTGGTGAAACTTAGATATGGAATCATGATACGTCTATGGGGTTGCAGCGTTGTAGTGAAGATTTAGGTGTAATCTTGTGTGATGTTAAATTGTTAATTTGATGACAATTTGACCTGATCTCTCACTGACATTATATAATATTGAGTTGCTCTGACAAATTTGGTTTTTATTAGTTTCATGGCTCATGTATTGCCTTGGCCTGTTTAATTTTTTATTTTTGCTTTTGTGCTTTCTTAAATTACTTTGTAGTGAAATCCTATATCATTAGTGTCTTCTTACATGAGTCAATGTTGTATGGTTAGTGGCTTGGTTTATGTTAACTATACAAGCAATTACATTTGGTTTATCATGCTGATGAACAACAATGAAGTCTATTGGATTATGGTGGCTGATTTGAAGTTGTTACATGCAGGCAACTTTTGATTGCTTGTTGAAGACTTATGGTTTCCTAACTCCGGACTTTTGGAGGGAGACCAGATTTTCAAAATCACCATTCCAGGAATACACAGATTTGTTGGCAAAGCCCACCGGGAAGATTCTACATGTTGTTGACGAGGTTGAGGCCTAAATTAGGTGTTTTTTTGTATCTTTTGTTGTTTGGTTGCTTCTTTGAGATTTCGAAAACGGGTCTTTTCTATCATGATTTATTTTTGGGTTTATTTCCAATATAGATTATTTCTACTGTTTTTTTACTCCCATGTTTCTTGATTACAAGCCTACATTTTTTTCAAATAATTTGCTACTATAGTAAAACATTGCAGAGATCTGTGTTAAATTGATATGTTTATTGCGTTTCTTAGTCAATTCTCCTAAATCACATCACCACTATCGTACTACAAAAAGTTCAAATTCATCATGTTCCCTTCCATCAACCCCAATAAAGTAAAATCACTAGAGAAAAAAGTCATTCCCTCTACATTTCATTAATAATGATCCAAAAATATGGGCCATGGAGATTATAAATAATAACGCATGAGATAGAAAAGTTAGAATGGAATAAAATAAATGGTAAAGTAGAAAAAAGAAAATGATAGAATTGTACAAAATTTATTTTCTTATTTGGGCTGGAATATTATAAATGTACTAACAATCTAAAAGAGAAATTGCGATGTTATTGCTAGGACGCGCGGGAGTGGGTATGAAAGAATCTTGCGTAAGTTTTGGAGTGGAAGGCAAAGTGAGAACCCTGCAATTTGGCTTATAATTTGAACAAGCTCTAAAAACTAAAAATAAAAAGTGAGAACCCTGCAAAAAGGGTCTGTTGCATGATATTGGTCGAATAAATATTGGGTAGCCAAAGACAAACTATAAAGTAAATGGCCTTAGTTTTAATGCATTTTGGCCCATAAAATGTTGCTGCCCATTGTCCAATTTATCCTCGCTCTCTCTCACACAGACACACATATTCCTTTTTTGAAGCCTGAAAAGTATTTTAAACCTCAAGATCAGATCTTGATAGATTCCACTCCTCTTGGAGTTGATACCTTTTTCTGTAAACATTATTGTTTCACGTGTTCACCATGAAAAGATACTATCATATCAAATGTTGTGATATTATTTGTTAAGGTACTATATATATATAAGTAAAAATGAGGAATTCTAAAGTAATGTCTACTTTTGATAGGTACGTTATAACAAATTGACTTTACAATATAAAATCTACTTATCAAAATTCAGATAGAAATCTGCAATATGCAATGGGAGACAAGGAAGTCTCTCTGTTTTCTTTTTTAGATAAAGGAAGTCTCTATGTTAGTAATAGTACGTACGTCTTGGTGATTAATTTTCGACTAATAATAACCACTAATATTTATTCTCTTTTGGAATGATGACAACAAAAGCATTTAGGAACTAATTCGTCCGCGTGCCCACCAATTTATTCTTTACATTTTACGAGTAAAAAAGATGAAAACCAGTTTACCTTTTTTTGAATTAAAATACCAGCTTACCATTATATATTATTTCTGATTATTATTAACATAGTAATAATATTAATACTACTATATAATTATCCCACTATTTGTAAATTGTATGTGTGCTTTCTTTACATTATAGTGCAAGATGTTATTATATCAATCTCTCATGATATATTATTCATAATTTGAGTTAAAAGGAGAAACAGGAAAATTATATTGTACAAATTATATTAAAATGATAGAAAAAAATGAAGAATATTTATTTTTCACCATTTTTCTTCAAATAAACACACCGAAATGATAAAGTGTCAAATAAAATTACCAATTACGATATGTTTCATAATTTTATAACCACTTTTAAAAGTTGATAATTAAATACACTATCTATATTTCTTTAGTAATTGGGACTCAAATATTTTTCGTTCCGTTGAAATTCTCCCGTGTTACTCAAGTAAAATCAATGAACGATACACTATAACGTTAATTTTTTCAAGAAAACCAAAATTCATAAACAATTGCACGAATCACATTCTATTTTGGCAAGAAAAAATATAAAATCTTGAAACACAATTGTATGTCGAACTCAACTTGCATGTAGAAAATCCATTCATTAGTTGTTTTTTAACCTTCAGTTCAACCACCAAACGAAGAGACAAAAATAAGATGTCAATCTTTCTCCCAAATGAACATACAAAAATAAGAAGTCAAATTGTCTAAAAAGCTACACCTAAATTTAGGCATATTTTTGGTGGATGGAAGAAATATAAATTATACTTTAAGGCTCCGTTCTCTTTGAAGGAAAATTTATCCCTAAAAAATGAAGGATAAGAAAACAAGGAAAAATTTTATCACATTTTGGTGGTCCCCACCATTTTTATCTTATGTTCTCTAGAAAATGAACTTATCCCTCTTGATAATTTTATCACACCCACAGACATGATAATTTTATCCAAGATTTGAGTGAAAAGAGTGGAAAATGGCTGCCCAGGAATAAAATTCCCTCCTGACCGAGAAAATTTATCCACCCTACAGAATATGAGAAAATGATGGAAAAGATGGGAAAATATTGCATTTCCACCCTTTTCCTCAATTTTCTTTCAAAGAGAATGAAACCTAACTACAATATAGATACTCGTGTTACTGTTTTAGAATACGGTGTGCGTATGTTCACCCATTAACAAAATGATTAATGCATGGGATCAAAAAAATTAATTTCGAATTTACGCGCTTATTAAATTTCTATATTAATTAAAAATCAACACATATATTGAGACAATAAATCTACTTTAATCGAATATTGTCCTTAACTCCTTATATTGCACCAGAAATGCTTCTCGGTTTTTTTTTCTTAAAAAATATTGCTATGCTAAAAACATAATTTCACCCCAAAATAGACCCTATACTTAGTTACTTACAAACTCCAAAAGTTTTTTATTTTTTTTTAAAAGCTCCAAAAGTATTAAAGTATTCTAAAACATCAAATTCCTTAAAATTTTATCAGCAAAGCTCGAGTTCACTTTTTCTCGTTTTTCACCCAACAAAAAGATGAAAAAATTACTCCTATCTTGAAACCCACAAAAAAGGGCGAGAAAAAAAATAAAGAATGCCAGCTTTCTAATGGCGAGGAGGCAGCACAAGTACCGGTGACGAGAATTATAATAATTTTCAATTGCATAAAGTGATTTCATTTGATGATACAATAAAAATAGTCCTATGTTTTCGTATCCATACCTTTCAAAATTAGCAATAGTCATTGAATGTTTTTTCTCTTCTCTCTTCATTTGTCCACATGTGTAATTTGATTTCTTAGGACTCAGATTTTGAGCTCAGGTTCTTGCAGCATGGCTTCTGGGTTTTTTGTTCACTTGTAGAGAATGTTGGAAGCAGCTCTGGAACCATGCCAGCTCAATTCTTGCTCTCGGAGTTCCTCTCTCTCTCTTGGATTCTGGGATTTTTTCTGGTAAGAGATTTCTGCTCCATTTCTCGTTTTTATTTGAATTTTTTGTTTAAGGGATTCATGCATTTTGTTCGATTTGATTTGGGACCCCATAAAAATGTGATCTTTACTGCATTTTTCACGATTAATACCTTCTTGAATTTGATGGGCATCTATGTTTTCCCCCTTTGGTAGATTGAGTGGTTTCAATTCTTGCAAGTCGAGGGCTTTAGGAATTTGTTTGGTACTGCTAATTAAGGGGGTTTTAGAGTTTGTGGTTTGAGGTAGCTAAATTGAGGTTGTAAAGACTAGAGAGAGAGAGAGAGAGAGGGCGATATAGACGAGGCCAGTTTGATGGTAGCTCAGAGAATGGGATCTCAAGGGGGAGATGGTAGTAGTGCTGTGGGGACCCGAATCCAAAACCCCGACCCGAAATTGAGCCAATTGGCTAGGCAGGGCTCTCTCTACAGCCTCACTCTTGATGAGGTGCAGAATCATTTGGGGGATTTGGGGAAGCCCCTTAGTAGCATGAATCTTGATGAGCTTCTCAAGAATGTCTTGACCGTAGAGGCGAGTAATCAAGCACCAGAAGGTGTTGAGTATGGGCAAGCCCAGCCTGCATCGGGGTCATCTTTGAACCGGCAGTCTAGTGTTTCGATCTCTAGGGATTTAAGCAAGAAGACTGTTGATGAGGTGTGGAAAGATATCCAACAGGAGCACAAAAGGAGCAGTCTTGATAGGAATGTGACTCTCGGGGAGATAACGTTGGAGGATTTCTTGGTTAAGGCCGGGGTTGTTGCAGAGTCGTCACCGGGTGGGAAGAATCCGGGTCCGGTTGTGGGAGAGGTTGATATGATGGGGTTGCCTCAGCAAGGGCAATGGATGAGTTACCCAATTTCTGCTGTTGCTCCTCAGCACCAGCAGCAAAGTATGATGCCCGTTTACATGCCGGGGCATGGAATGCAGCAGCCGATTCCTCTCGGGGGGAATTCTATGTTGGATGCTGCCTACCCGGAAACGCAAATGATGTCATCTTCCCCATTGATGGGCACATTGTCAGACACCCAAACGACGAGACGGAAGAGGGTTCCCCCGGATGATATAGCTGAGAAGGGTGTTGAGAGGCGGCAGAAGAGGATGATAAAGAATAGGGAATCTGCAGCACGTTCACGAGCAAGGAAGCAGGTGCTTTTTTTTTGTTACTTTCAACCAATTTTTCTTTACTGGGTCTTCGTGTATTTTATCTATTTATTTACTTATTGAAGTGCAGGCCTACACCCATGAACTGGAGAACAAGGTTTCTCGCCTCGAGGAGGAGAATGAAATGCTCAAGAGACAACAGGTAGGCCTTGCCCCGCTACACTCGAACACCTTTTATTTTCTGTAACTATAATTCGTTTGTGGCTCATTCCTTGCTAATTACATAATTTGTAATGATGTTAAAATTTGATTGCTTGTTCTGCCACTAATTCACCTTTGTTTGCCACTCACTTTTTTGGCTTCTGATTTAGTGGTTGCTTTATATTTATGCATTTGGTTTTTCTCGAATTAGTGGGTTCGTGATTTTCTCCCACTGTCTCCTTGCATTTTAATGTGTGGAACCTGTAGCTGATGATTGGCACTCTCATGAATAGCTTCTGCTGTGCTGGCTTGTTGGCCATGGTCGTCCTAAATAATCGTAGATTTGTTAACATAAATTAGTTTTGTCTATCATTTAAATTGAAGTTCAATTTATGTGCCTTTATAGTTTTTCTGGTTTGATAGGGTTAGACGGGCAAAACTGACACATGTAGAATCTGATAAGAGAGCACTAATGTTGTTACTGTTGAACCTGAAGTGCATAATCTGAAACTCATTATAATTAATTGCTGATAGATATATCATATATGTGAGAAATCAGAAATAATCCCTCTAAAAGATTCCTTTAAATAATACAGTTTACAGTTCACATTTGCCTCTGAACATTTATGGCTGAGATGTTTTAGGAATAAAAGTATTCTTTGTTTGGCTGGAAATTAGTTGTTTTGATGTTTTGCCATGTTGAATTTACTTTACCAGTGTTGCCTGCATAAAGATTTACCATAAGAATTGATGACTGCTTTATCTTGGATTTTCACCTTTCTTGATTGCTTGCTTCACATTTCTTCACATGATAGTTCTTTAACAGGCTATTCATATCCTTAGCTTTTCTATTCTGTTCGATGGCTAGTCTAGCAGTAGCATGTTTAACAATCTGACTCTATTTTCTGAAATCCGAGGAACAAATAATGTGACATGTCGGACATAGTTATGTTGGAAAAGCTTTCTTTCTCCCACCAATTACATCAAAATATTACTTTTGATCATATTATATTACTCCTTAATCCTTATCATATGAAAAACCTTATTATACTTGATCAACTTTTTAATCTCTACATTGAAGACTAAGCTTCCTTTTTGCATTAACTGACCCTAAAACTTCGATTGTGCTTAGCATCAAATTCAGCCATTGAACTAATCATTTTGAGATTATTATTATTATTATTATTCCTGAGATTAGAAGTTAGGTGCAAGGTCCTTTAGATCACTCGATCTAAAAACTAAAAGAAGACATAACTTCAACATAACTACCGATTTAAGATATTTGTGTTAATAATCCAGTTTCAACTCGGTAACTCTCAGTTTGTGATATCAAGTGCACTGTGATATATATAGTGATGGCCATACACTTATCTTTTTACACTTGCTTTGTAAGTTTTTTTTTTTTTTTTTTTTTTTTTAGGTTGAGCATTTTTTCTAGTAACAATCTTGGATTAATTCTCTCCTCGGGCTTCATGATACTACTATAGCATGCAATGGAACATCTCCTCTTTGAAATCCCTAATTGTATGTGCTCATCTCCGTGAACTGCAACGAGCTACTAGTAGTGGAAATGTAGGACATGACCAAATGCATTTGCGTATTCTCTCATTATACTATGTTTTCAGACTATGTCAGTACCTCTATCTATGTTTCATTTGTTCATTGCTGCTATGTTGCAGGAATGGGAGAAGGTGCTACCGAGCATACCGCCACCACAGCCAAAGTTTCAACTGCGTCGAACGAGCTCAGCCCCCATGTGATCATAATGTAGATTGCTTGCTCCTTTTTTCCTTTTTCTTTTTTTTTAAAGTTAAGATTAGCTAGTATTAGTTTTTGTTTTGTTTTTTCGACTTTACTGCTCGAGTTCCCTCCTTGTCTAGACAACAGATGGCTTGCCCTCGACCTCAATATCTGTGGCTGAACATCCTCTGGCTGTCTTGTATGTACATTCTTACAGTATGAAGCAACCTGGGTTATATGGAACCTTGAATCCTTGATGTGATAATTTGGGTCATAGTTGTTCTTGATTAATGCTTTGGTCACACTTTAATATTTTAGTCTCCTTTTCTAAGTGTGATGATTCAGTTATTTTAGTAAACCTGCTCCCAGTTTAGCAGGCATTTCATTTAATATTACCAAGAGAAAAATGAAAGTCATTGGCTTCAAAGGCAGTATATGTAATTCTTTTCCCACCCGCTTATTTCTGTGAATTTTTTGTTGAAGAAAATATACAACGAAGGAAATGTGAAGATCTTAATTACCAAGTTCTAATGAAATTACTAAGAAATGGTTATTCTCAAAATAATTGATTGATTTAAGCATAGGTCTACCTACTTCAAACATATATATTTAATTACGAATAAATTTATTAGCCATTGCTTAGGTAATTCAAGTGGCAGAAAACTCTCCTTAATTATTGACGCATGATTGCATACTTATTTTGGTATATCTGTATAATAATATTAAACTTCCCAAACTATTTAACTCTTTGTGGGAAGAAAGTAAAATAAAATATTAAATATCTTCTTGGTTCCTTATTTTTAGAAAAATAAAAAGATCCCTGCCAGGCTTGAACTTGAAACAATCAAGAATTTCCGTTTCCTGAGACAATGAAACTCGTGTGAGTGAGAGAGATGGAGAAAGAGTTCTTGAAGTGAAGACCTCTTATTATGCTCTCAAACCTCAAAGAAACCTTAACTGCATTGCTAATAAGGCCCAAAAAAATTCACCTACTGTCTAAATATAGCTTTCAAGTTACTTCGGCAGGAAATATGGTTGCTTTCACATAAAACTCTCTTTGAATGTCCATACTCACAAGCAATATTTGCTCAAACACCACAAGCAACAATTTTGCATAAATAGTGCCTTCCTTCAAACAACATGAATCATTCACTTCCTGAAACATTCTACACTCAAAATCTTGGAAACTAATCTGCAAGAACACTCTGCATATGGAGAAGAAAGGGAACAACAAGTGGGCTCTTCTTGTGGGGTGCAACTATCCCGACACCCCCAACGAGCTGCACGGCTGCCACAACGACGTTCTAGCTATGCACGAGGTGCTCGTAACTAGGTTCAGGTTCAACCCAAACCATGTTGAGCTCCTCACAGACAAGCCCGGCAGCCCCATCATGCCCACCGGGGCCAACATCAAGAAGGCACTCAATAGTATGGTTGATCGGGCAGAGGAAGGTGATGTCTTGTTCTTTCACTACTCGGGCCACGGGACTTTGATCGAACAACCTCACAATCCATTCAAGAAAGTGGAGGCCATTGTGCCTTGTGACTTCAATCTCATCACCAGTTAAGTTTATCATAGAAATTTGATCAAAGTTTTTTTAGATTATGATACTTACCTTATAATTCTTGATGCTCTTTGCAAGGTATGGACTTCAGGCAACTCGTGAATCGCGTTCCAGAAGGGGCAACTTTCACCATCCTCTCCGATTCTTGCCATAGCGGCGGCCTAATCGACAAAGAAAAGGAACAGATAGGCCCTTATGCCACCTCAGATCGCGCCATTGCTGCAGATTACCAGAAGCAGAAAGAGATCCCTTTCCAATCAATACTGCAGTATTTCATATCTTTAACCTGCAAAATCAGCACAGACATAGGCACACATTTGGTGGAGGTGTTTGGAGCCGATGCCAGCCTCATGTTTCACCATGACGGTGGGGTTATCAGCAAGCCGCTGAAGCCGGATCAAGGGATCCTGCTGAGTGGCTGCCAAACCAACGAGACATCTGCAGATGAAAATGGACTGAAACCCTGTGGAGCATTCACAAATGCTGTTCAAATGGTGTTGAAGGAGAATCCTGGCCCTTTGAGCAACAGAAAGATTGTGGTGCTAGCTCGAAAGATTCTGGTGCAGCAGCATTTCAACAGACAGCATCCATGCCTGTACTGCAGTGATGAAAATGCTGATGAAATTTTCTTGAGCCCACCAGAGAATACAAGTTCAAAATAAAGGATGTAAAATACTACCTTGAAGTCTTTATTCCATAGTGAAAATAAAACCCCCCGTGCAAGAAATGATTACGGGAGCACATTCTCCTCATACAGAATCAATTCCTAAAAGTTACTGTATATGTAATGAATGGAATGAAACAGTGCATCAATTTAGAAAGAAAAGAAAAAGGAATACCGCGACAACATATCACCTTAATATTCTCACCTTATGTTAACTAGCATCATACATACAAATATGACCACCAAAATTGATTGTTGAAACAGATATATACATAGAAATTCAATTGTATTCCATGGTGTGAAATGAACAAACAGTGTATTGACAAAAGACTGTATTCGTGCAGAAATTTGTAATGTTATCTTTCTACAAGGATACATTGCTCCCTTGAAGGAATGAATGGCTACAGGAGGAAGCAATGGCTCATCAAAACTAGAGAAAAAAACTAACTCAGATCTTTCCAAACACGGAAATCATTTGTTGAACCATTATAATTTACAACAACATCCTGGCACCCTATGAAAAATGTGCTCCGAATAGTATCTACATTCATCAAAGCATGTGCAGAGCCACTAGGACTAGCTACAACCGCAACTTCATCTGTGCCAACAGTCACCTCGGAGTATCCTTTTGCCAATTCTTTGTCTTCCAGCTGCAAATCAAACAACGAAGATGTTGACACCAAAAATCAGAGATAAGCATCATCAAGCGACATTTCTGAATGATATGTCACATAATTAGAAGCAAGATCTCTAAAATGATATAGTAAATGAAGTCGTATGCCATCAAGGATATATTATGTATCGTGTGAAGTTAATATCAACGAAAAGAGGAATGTATCGAAGTAGAATGCCATACTAAATTTCATTCATGCCCTTTCCTGGTCAAAATTGTGCTTCTTAAGCAGTGTTTTCCCATCTCTATAAATTAATCCTGAAAGTTTCGGGGGTATACTAAAACTCAATTTGGAGTCAAAACTGCTCAAGAGAGAATGGACTTTTAAGCAGCTTACTAAGGTACAATTTTTTAAGTTCACATATTCTACAATCTCAACATCTAGAAACAATATAGTTGCTCAGCAAATCTTATGTATATCAATTCCATGTCTAGATAGTATAAAACAAGGGAATACATACCCTTAGAACAGTTTTAGCCCCCCATATAACAAACGTCTCGTTACAAGTGTGGTGTCTGTGGTTTCCCCTTAAAGTTCCAGGTCTGATCTCACCCACGTGAACTGAAGCGCAAGAAACTGCCCCACCTGCAAGTTTTCAATACACTTTACTCAGAAACATTACACTGGTGCATAAGAAGATTGATAGACAGACAAAGCAGTATTCCAATACAAGTTTTGATTATTCAATATTTCATGAATTTTCATAAATCAAACATTAAAAATCAACCGGAGCACGCACCAAAAATATGTTGCAATGTCTGGAAAGAAAAAATTATTCAAAGTATCATCAGCTGCTATATCCAAATTAGAGTGAGTTAGGTTCAATTGCAATAGAAGATCAACACAGCCATTTCCCAGATCAGATAGGTAAAGCAGATTCAAATTGGTGTACATTACGCATCGATAGTAGTACCACACCCTCTCGTCCAAAATTGATACACCACAGTCACGAAGTATTCAAAATTTCTCCGATTTGCTTCTTTTTTTAAGCAAAATACTAAACACAAATTAGCATAACCTAGTTCCACAATCATACAGAATCACGTAACCACAACAAAACTCAATAAGATATAACCAAAAGGGACCTGAAACGCCAAAATCCAAAGCAGCTGTAATGGGATCAAGCAACCAGCCACGCTTATCCTTCGCCACGGGAGACGAAACCGAGGAGAATTTCACAACATATCCACTAGAGTCCTTGGAGTAACCGCCGTCCTTGTCGTTTACAACAGTATAGGGAGACTGGTGAAACGGTTGATTATTGTGACGGTGCTGCAATCTGAGCGAAACCCATGCGAGAAGACAGAAGATTGAGAGCAGAAAAGGGAAGGCGTGAGGTTTCTTTAGGAAAATCTTGAGCGAATTAAAAAACGTGGACGCTGTTTGTGGGGTTTGGGTCTGGAACTGCGGAATCGTGTTCGGAATCGGGTCGGATATAGGGAGCGGGTATGAGGAATACGATGGTCTTCTAGGGTTCGCCATTGATGTCGATATCTAGAATTTGAGGAGCTAATTTCTGCATATTCTCATGATTGTTTATGGTGGTAGTTTTGTTACACTGTATAGTGTTTACTGTTTAGCTTCAATTTTGAGTTTGGTATTTTTTGTGGGATGCAGGCGTAATGGCGGATATTCTTCCCTTTGGCTTTGGCTTGGCTTTAAGGGGCTGTAAACGAAATAATGAAACTAGCGTGGCCCAAATGAAATTATCTATATTTGTCTGTTCTAGTTAACTTAGCCCAAGATTGAATGATTGATAGAAATTAGCTTCAAGTCTTGAACACGATGCTTCTCGTTTCGGAAATTAATTACCGTATGCACACAATTCTAATCTGTGACTAAACTAGAAATTGATAAAAACCTAAACAAAATTGAATAAATTTTTTTATTGACAAACGATGAATTTAATCGAATTTATTTAGAATGAATGAATACATCTCTATATCCAATCACAAGTTTTTGCCTAAGTAACAAAATAATAGTATCGATGAGACAACTATCTTTTCATGATCCATCAGAAAAGAAAGAAATCGATATGTATCTGATGGAGTCTACATGAAACCAATCAGAAGTGCTCGCGCAAGCGAAGCCGGAAAACGGACGTAACTCCCCGGTGTCATAGATTACCTTTCTATCTTCCTCCCTCGTGAGGCTCCCTGGGAAGTTGTCATTGTATACTCCGGCGGGTCGGAAGGCGGCGGGGGCAGGAGGGTTGAACATGGCAAAAAACATTCTATTGATATACCTATTCTATACACAGTAAGCTAAACTACAATTTTAGGGCTAACGCACACTATCTAAACTACTCCATGGAAGACAATTCTGTATCAGCTCAAGAGGTTTTCATGGTCACCAGCCGAACTCGAACGCTCCTCGTCTGGGACAGCGAGAAATGGCGGGAAGGTCATGACGAGGCCGACGAACTCGACCGCGTTTAGCATGAAGAAAACAAGGTGAACACCTGCATTTCAACACCATAGTTTGCTGTCAAATACTAAAAGTGGATAATTTATGAATTATGAGAAGCCTATACGCAACAAGACCGTCATGCATACATATTTGAGAACCCGTCTTACACAAGACTCCCCCGTAAGTACCTGGTAAGAAGTCGGCATCGAGACGGCCTTGAGCGTATGAGAGACTGGAGACGTTGAAGACAAGAGAATGATGTTAGAACATGTAAATTAAAGAGGAATCACGTGGAAAAATATCGAGAAAATGGCTATAAACAGCTGCAGAAGATGGAAATATACAGCCAAATTGAGTCGTGGAGAAGCTAAAATCGAGAGCTATTCGAGAAAAAACTCACAGGGAGCCTCCGGCTGCAGGGCCGATTGCTTTACACAAAGACATAGCCGTCATGGATATGCCGTTTGCAGCTCCTCTTCGCTCTTTTGTCTGAGAAGGAGTTGTCAGATAGATTTACAACTTTAATTCGTGAACATGTAATTTGATAAGGAGAAATATGGACTAACCACAGCTCGATTTTGAAGAACTAACAGCCCTGTCGTGATAGAGATCTGTTCATGTTCTTTGTGAATCAGTGGAGAAATAGAACAAAATCTAGTTCCATGTTACTTGTGTACAATGAAATAAGGAGAACTCACGGCGAGTATGTTCTTCAACATCGAAGCGCAATTAAGCAGCAACAAGAGAATCAGACCCGATAAATTAGCAAGATATGGGTAGGTTGTTAGCAATGGTAGAGTAATGACCTGCACAAAGATGGAACGGGAAGACAAGATGTTAGAAGGGGGGAAAACAGATTAGAGATGCGAGTTTTGGAGAGACGTACAGCTCCTATACGAGAGACCATGACGGGCCCAAGTATCCTCTCAATCCAGGTGTATACAGAGAGCTGAAAGACGAGCATACCAACCCCTGATTCATCAAAAAAACATCAAATGGGATTAAATTTACGGGTGGAGCCACTTAATCGAGAAAAATAAGGATACTTCACTACGTCAAAATTGCTTCATTTCAAGAAATGATATCAAAATGAAAAGCTATACAGTAGAGAGGCCAGAGAGACAGTGTAATGTTTACCTGTTATCGAGAGAACTTCACCAACATCTGCGGAGTCAAAATCTAATCCCCCGAGCCTCCTTGAGCTGACGGACCACAAAGAAAATATCTGGAGAAATTGAATAAATATTACTCGTACTATGTATTCCAATAGATGACAGTTGATAGTTGCACAAGTTATAATCAATAGAGTTTTTGCTTGTTTGAGAAACCTAATATGTTTGGTGTTTGTTTTTAGAATATAGAAACCATTTAAAAATTAGCAAAATGGGTCTTGCTTATTCTTGATAAATGGTATCGAAGCCAAAAGTCGTGTAGTTAATGATCTAATTAATAAAACTGAAGTCATATATATAAACAGTTTATACGAACAAAATAGTAAAGATAGAGCTGAGAGAGGTAAAACAATTTGATCTTATAAAATGTTGCATCAGATTATCATCAAAAAGATTCTTCGCGGAAAGGGGGATAACACGACCAAGACAATACCTCACTATAGGCCATATCGTGAAGCTGGAAAACGCAGTACACCATAATAGCAGACATCAAGGGCCAATTTCTCAAGAGGCTTTTTTGGGAGATGGTGCGTCTGAGCTCAGGAACTTCCACTTTATACGGCGGAATGGACTCATATGTGTCTTCTTCAGTTACAGCTCTCTGTGCTATGTTTTCTTTAGTATGGGTATGAATAGTTTCCTACAATCACGTTATTATGTTAGTTCACGAGAGAGGAAGGAATGTAAGTAAGACTGTGAATATGCATGAAACGGATTGGATGCCGTAGGGAAGAAACATACAGGAAGCCAGAGGCAGAGGATCAACGCCACCAATGCAAAGGCTGAGATCACAAGACAAGGTAACAAGTATGGAAACCTGCCATCGATATTGATAACAATGTAGAGTCAGTTTGCTCCTTATAACCGCGTAGGCTAAGGGAAGTGAATGGGTAAAATAGGCTTACCTTCCAAACATAGATTTTTCAGAGAAGATGTTCGGGTATTTTTCTGCAGGCTACAATCATACGAGTCAAAAAAATTGTTGTGTAAGCAATTCTTTCTTGTATATAAGATGAAATTTAGTAGATATTTATGTTTTTTACTATAAACATTACTATATATGCAGCATTCCAGTCAATTTGGACAAGAAAAACTCATAAATTAGTGAATTCTGATAATCATAAACACAGTACAGTGCAACCTCCTGTCTTGCTACAGATATAATAGTAAGTTATTTTTTATGTTCCAATTCTGACAATAATCTGCAGTTTCTTGGAGTGTCACGAGAGAAATTTACCTGTGCAAGAAAACCTCCGACAGCAGGACCAATGACCAAGCCTATGCCCCAGGATGTGCTAATCTATAATGAATAGAATGGACCAAAAAACAGACCGACATATTACATATCGGGATGAAATTGATACGACCATCAATGAGTAAAGGAAAGGAAGAAGGATCAAAAGCCTCACGACAGACATCCCCAAAGCTTGGTGCTCTTTACGACAAATTTCAGAAGCATACGCCTGGGTCAATTGGAAATTTGAAAAGTGAAAATTACTAGATGTTAAAGGAGTGGACAATATGAGAAGGTTTTGGATCAACGTACCCTTAAAGGTCCAAGCGTTCCACATAAGCTTCCAAGAAGGAACCTTGTGATAATGGCCATCCAAAAGTTTACACTAACACCAAAAAGTGTATTGAATATAACCCTGAAAAGTTTAACCAAAATAAAGATAAACAGAGAATGTGAAAAGGGTATACTAAACATAAGGCCAATTGGCACATATATGAATCAGTATGTAAGTGAAAAAAGAGATAAAGAAGTTATGGACACTCACACTATAAATGTGCCAAACATTATGACTGGTTTCCTCCCATACTTATCAGCTAGGTGCCCCCAGAGAAGAGAAGTCAGAGCTCTCCCAAGCATGAAAGCCGATCCTTCAAGAAATATCAGCTCCATGTCAAATTACAAATGTGACAATTGATTGACTAGTTTACTAAACAGCAATTTTTAAAAGAGACCAACCGACGTATCCAGCATAGTAACTTATATCTTCCTCTTTGTCTGCAATATGGAGATCCCTTACCTGCAGTAGGTAGGTAAGATACAATTTCATTTACGATGCAAAACACAAAAATTAAGATGGGAAACCGTTGTACGATACCCACACTTGAAAATGTTGAAAGTTACAATACAGGATGTTTAAGATTGAGGCGCATCATTACCATGAAATATAGGAAAGGGAAAAGAGACGATATCGGTAGAGCTGTCAACGACACCATAAGATATCATTAGAATACTGTAAAGACTGTGACATCAACAAGGTAAACGTGCATAAACTGTAAGGAAACATCAAACTAAACATATTGCATAAACTCATGAATAATTTAAGCAATAGGATATTCACATAATTCTCTAATTCACATGATTCTTGAAGCAAAATGTCAGTGCTTTTATGAAAAATCAACCTCAGCCAAGATGCAAACTCTCCCAACCCATTTTACACTTAATAAATATTTTTTCCTACTTCTCGTTTGCTGATTAAAATCAGTCTATAATCACAAGTTTCATCAGCTCCTATATGTTTTATTAAGGAAATTCCTATATTTTGTTTCTTCTTAATATTAATGTAACTAAATATTAAATTAATAATAGAAGGGGGGACAAATAAATTAGAATCAAGATAAATACTAATATGAATGGGTAAGTGAACATAGACACTTCACTCGAAATTTTGCTAATAACTTATAAAAGATTTGATGTAAAACTATTCAAGGAACTAAAGAGTTGGCTGGTAAAAGCGCTAACACAATGAAATCAAGTCCCCATCTGCAATACAATTCAAAGTTATTACAAAACAAAAATAAATAAATAAATAAAATCTAAACGAGAGACAAACTTGCCCAGCATATCATTTGTTATGCGTTATGGACTTAAACATAAGGGCCATAACTCGCTATCAACGATTGACCAATATGATCAGAAATTGAAGGGAATAAAGAAAAGTCCCACATCACAATAAATCCCACTGATTATAGCAATTTACACAAAATATACCAAATGCTAACATATGGTCTCGAAATCTAACTCGAAAGCAAAAAGAACTAACAGGTGGCTTAGTCAAATCACATCCAACTACTTTACCAATAACCCATTCAATTCAATTCGAGATAACCCCACAAATCAAAACCTGCTATAGAAAAATCAAAGATCAAAACCTGCGAAAATCATCCTAAAAATTCAAGCTTTTTTTCCTCCATGCCAAATTAAAGCAAGCCTATAAACCCAACAACAGCTCAGTGAAAAGAGTAATTGCATAAAAACAGCAAAACTAAAAAAATGGCCATTGACAAAAATGAAAGGAAAAATGTGTTCTTGCAGAGAAACCCACCTGCAGCGAGAGTGATAAGCCACACCAGAATCAAAAGCTTGAAGGGAATGCCTGCGTCGGAATCCTTGGCTAGTTCAATCTTGCAGGCCTCACAGCTGTCGTGTTTCTCGATCAGCGGCGAGGCATTTCCCGCCATCTTTGTCTGCTACCAACCTACCCTTCTTCAACAATTTCCATTCACATTTTTCAATACAACTCTGTATGCGGCTTTCTTTACCCGAAATAAAGTGGGCAGAGCTTACGTGGCTTTTTGTCTCTTCTGTTTTTCCACTAATCTCCACCATATATACCCAAATGAATTTGTCAATGTTGTGCCACACCACATTCCTCTATATTTACTTTTTTTTCTTTTCTTTTAATTTCTAGAATCCCTCTAGAATCCCTCTGTTTAGTAGAACCGTTATTTATACTATATATTATTATTATATTGAAAACATATCAATTCATATGTTACTCTCTCGACTCTTTCAGTTGCCAGTGAGCGTTTTATTCTTTTGGGACTTGAAAGATTAACAAAATTTTCAACAATTACTTTTATAATCATTTTAGAGATTGGTAGACGACATTGTGATATTTATCTAACCATGTAGCAGAGCCTACATAGAATTCCCGATGCCAGAATTTAACATACTGATATCATTGGAAAACTTTTAAGCTATATACCAGAATTTCAAAGTAAATAAATAACGTCGTGATCAAATGTAATCATTTTACTATTGTATTTTATGAATAACGCCGTTGTCAACACTTTTAATACCGGTAGTTGAAAAATAGTACTTGAATTTATTATGTAATAATTTTACATAATTTCTAAACGTGACGTCAGTATTCAATGCTACTATTATTTCTAATATGGAAAAATACTAGCCCTGAGGCTTCGTTTTCTTTCACTCTCATTATTTCCTTTCGCTGTTTGAGAATAAATGCCAAAACCTCATTTTCATCTTCGCTTTGATGCATAAAATAGGGAAACAAGCCTCATTTTCATCTTTATCTTTTGATGTATAATAAAGGGAAACAGTGTGGATGTTATGCTTAAACCACTTGAGATTTAGTGTCACATATTTGATATTTCACTGTGTTTCATTTTCATTTTCTTTTAATATATTTTTTCTTCAATTTTATTTTTATTTATTTTAGTAAATTATTTAATTATTAATAAAAGTTCATTCCATCCAGTTAGGATATATATTTATGTTCTATTATTATTTTTTATTGATTCATAATTTACTTTTAGAGTTGATAAATTCAAAGTTAGGACATATAAATTTTTAAATTTTAATTTTTGAAATATAGATTAAATATTACTCATGGTATTATACTCCAACTTTTAGGAATAATAAAGTTTTTATAAAAAAAAAATATTTTTAAAATAATAGATATAATGGTGGAATACTGAATCTCATCCAACTTTAAACATCTTGACTATATAATTACGTATGAGTTAGATTTGGATCAAGTAGACAAGAAAAAATTGATCGAAAATGTGAATGAATAGGAGCCTTTTGTTGAAGTGGATCAATGGTTGAAATTAATTACAGCAGTGCTACGTTTTTATGTTGTTTGTGCTACGTGGATTGAAGGTCGACAATTAAGTAAGGTTGTGCAAAATAGTAATCACACTAGTGCTACAATCTGTTAGAATATGTATTAGACTAACATATTTAATACATGTAAAACATATAAATCATACTACTGCTACAAAGCGATGAAAGATGTATTACACTTGCATATTTAACATATGTGCAACATAGCAAGTATAATTGTGCTACACATATATGAAAGATATGTCAAACTATATTAATTCCTATTTTTTACACTAAGAGGTTTTCTCACACTATAAGTCAATCTTATACTCCATTCGTCCCATCGAAGTTGAAACATTTTCCTTTTCAGGTCGTTCCAATGAAGTTGAAACATTTTCATATTTGAACACCTTTATTACTAACTTACTAACACAACTTTCAATAATATATATTCTCATCATCACTTTATACTACTTTTTAAGTCTCTTAAAACTCTGTATCCAAAAGAAACGTTTCAACTTTGATGAGATGAATGTTAGTTTAGCACATCTTCTATTGCAGTTTAGCACAAAAAAAATTAATAATCAAAATTAATTTTAACTATTGGTATACTATTATTAAAGGCACATTATTCGTATTCGAATGATTACGATTCACGCTAAGTTAAATTCGTAAAGCTAGCGTTAAAATTCTCTGTAACTTGTAACTCACGATATGTTTATGGGTCTAGACCTATAAGTCCAAAAGTGGAATCTTGTGACGTTACATTCCCATTAATATTTTCTAAGTTCCTCAAAACAAATTGCCATGAGAAATACTAAAGAGATTTGGATGTTTCCATAATAATGGTAAAATCAGTATTATCATCTTAGATATACATATATAATAAATATCATCTTGTATAATAATCTACAAATTATACGAAAAATCGAAGTTTCTTGATTTAGATTTAAAATGCTTTAAGTCCATTCCATTAAAGTCACGTGCTTGGAGGCCTAAAGCTGCCCTACTCATTGATGCCATGCTTTATAGAAGGCTTATTAATTTAATATGGTTATTGACACCTAAATACACTAATTTTGGGTCAATTTTGATTTTATATATAAACTTTAAAAATTATCAAAAAATAAATAAATTTTGGTGTTTTTTGGTTTTGCACACAAACTTTAAAAATTGTCAAAAATACACGAACTTAGACATTTTTGTATTTTTTTCCACAATTTGAATATGGGTCAAAACTGAACATGACATTATCTATGCGGCACCATTTCATTAAACGACGTCGTTTTGATTATGCAATAAATAAAGTAAAATAAAAATTATTTTTTGAATCTACCTAACACCTTCCTCTATTCCTCTATAATACCAACATAATCAAGATCCGACGAGCGAAGACCTCTGTGGATGAGTTGAGGGTGGAACTCGATAAGAGGTGATTGGCCAAGAAATGTGTTCTAAAAATCGACAATTGTGGTCAGAAAGGGAGAGGGAGGAGGTGTGAGATGGATTTTAAAATAATTTTACTTCATTTATTGCATAATCAAAATGTTGTTGTTTTATTAGTGTTTCCATATAGACTTTCATGTCGAATTCAATTTTGACTCATATAAAAATATAAAAATTGTGCAAAAATTATAAAAATGTCTAAGTTCATGTATTTTTTGACAATTTTCAAAGTTTGTATGCAAAGCCAAAATAAATTAAAGTTTGTGTAACTTTTACAATTTTAAAAGTTTACGTGCAAAACCAAAATAGGTCCAAAGTTGGTGTACTAGGTGCCAATTACCCTATTTAATAACACAAATATTTGCGTTAGGCCAACCCAATGATTAGGTCAATTGTTTATCATTCATATTCTAAATCATGAGTTGAGCGAGGGGGAGGCGAACTCGGAGCGAGTCGTACGAACATAATTATTGTCGGTCTCATTATTTATATATTAATTAGGCCAGTCTAGCGTGACATGTTTGACAATGACCTCCGAAATGAGGGTTCGCCTATCTCAATAAATAAATTCCAACCCATTTTTCACAATATACATTTTTATACAGTTTTTCCCCATCGGATCTCTTTGATAAATTTGGGCCTGATGTAATTTTTGTTTTTACAACTTGAAAGTATAACTATTATATATGTTATATATTAAATAAATATTACTATATGCCCATATTCAATGCTTGACTGTAAGGCCAAAGCAGAACCTAACCTACTTGTAATAATAATAATAAATCGTCACAAGTATATAACAAATGCAATATCTTGAAGTAGTTAGACTTTAGTTGGTGGGATCAATAAATTTAAAATGGAGAGACAACGAGATTAAAATATATAAATATCTAATTGATCTAAATGCGGGTTTCAAAATATATGGACGTTAACAAAAGTACCAATATTTTATTCAATGCGGGTTTGAATCTAACTATTAACTCATCCGAAAAATTTGTTTGAACTCATTTTGATCATGGACTCGCTTGATAACTATCTGAAACCTTGTAGCTGATGTGGCACGGTTATTGATTATGATTTGAACTCATATTGATCATGGACTCCCTCCGTACCAATATACTAATCTATAATTTCATAATTTTTTTTGTCGGTAGAGCGTGATTTAGTCACATATTCTTATTAATTATGATTTGAATTAGTTGTTGGAACTTGGAAGAAAAATTGCAGTATAAAATAATATAATAAAGCACATATAACACTATTATTATTGTATTTCTTTTCGAATCACCATTAGGGTGCCTCCAATGATGGAAACTAGTTTCTAATTTTTATATGCCATATTATTTTGGGATCTCGTCTATTTTTATTTTCCAACAATGAGACTAGTTTTTTATTTGAGAGTTACACTATAATACAAAAAGAAAGCACTGGGATAGAGGAAAAGAGAAAAGGAAAAATACAGAAAGCACTGGGATAGAGGAAAAGAGAAAAGAAAAAATACAAGAAGTAATGTGGGTTCCATAAGAAACTAGTTTTTAATTTGGAATTAGTTTCTTATTTTGTGGTGGATCCCATGAGAAATTAGTTTTAAAAATAGATGAATTCCCAAAATAATGTGATATATAAGAAATTAGAAACTAATTTCCACCATTAGAGGCATCCTAAAACTTCCAATACTTATTTTTATTTTTTATAAACTAAAAACTAGCATCATTGAACACCATTAAGAAACCAATAAATAGTTCCAAGTAGTACTCTTGAAACGAAGCTCTATTAGTGGGGCATACATACATATTGGAATAAATATAAGGTTAATGCAGAAAGTCTGATTTTTTTTTAGAATTACAAAAAGTACATATATAATATTATGATTTTAAATTTTTCATATATCAACAAACTTTTCAATTTATCTTTGAAAAAGGCTATATCTCCTTTTGTCCTATTAAGTAAATCATTACCAATTCCTACAATGAGATCTCTCACTCACATGCGCGCGCAAAAGTAAATCATTATGAATTAATCACAGTGTAAGATATCTTGAAACACATGATAAATTTATTGGTCAGCGTCTCCAAGTGCAAAGAAAACTCGTGCAATAGCTGAGAGGCTAATTGCCAGAAGATGTGTTCATATTTGGATTGAGGTTGAGGTAAGCTAATTAAAATTTGTAAGTGGTTTAGGAATTTATATGATATTGAAGTTTTGACAAATAAGGTCATAAATAACTTATAAAATACAACATGTAGTTTTCCAATTTTATTTATCTTCAATTGTTTTAATTTTCTCTGATTATGAGACTCTCTCTCTAAACTTACAACTTTATTTCTATATTCTACAATCACTATTCAATCATTTAAAGAATTTATATGCTATTAGGAACATTATATATTTCAAGAACTTTTAAGCTGTTGAAGTTTATAAATTCTTTAAAATAAACTTAATCAAACACCCCTCACATTCATAATTATATTAATGTTACGTTGTTGTGTCTGAACTAAATCTTATGTTACCTGACATCCATTAATTTAAAAGACGTTTTACACGAGGCACTCCCTCCAAATATAGAGGTTCGTGACAATTATGATTAACAATCACGAACACATGATGGTTATGGCAATGGCATATTTAAAACTTTTGATATAAATGGGCTTTTTCCTAAAAGGCTTAATCACAGCCCATTAAATCGTTGACGGTGCCAGAATTCCCACCTCATGTGTTTTTGTTTTCTTTTTAATTTATTCCTTGATTCCAAATCGATGTCGTAAAAGGGAAACGGGAAAAAGAAAAGAAATATCACATATTAATTGGGTTTATGCAATCATATCATACAAAGTGAAAGTGGTAGTTCAGACGTTTATTTTCTAAGATTCAATGTTTCTGTGGTAGAATCATTCAGTTAATAGACAAAAATAAGAGTAATCTAATATGTTTCCCGTAGCACTAAAATCAAGAGGCACACTCTTATGCTCTGCGGACATATCACGTATATGGTTTCAACTGTCTAAAATATTATGCCATTTAAGATTAAATACATGATTTGAAAAGTATAATTATATGGTGTACAAATGAATTTTGCATCTTCGAAATTTGAATAATCAATAAAAGTTAAATTCGTTTAAAATAAATTAAAAACACATGATTTTTCCTTTTCTCTGTGTGGGAGAATGTTATTTTTCTTGAAATATTGACCAGAGATAATTAAATTCGTAAATGGCCTTATTAGATTCCTATTTTTCACTGTATAGGAATTGGTAAAGATTACCAAATGAACTTTTGCAGGAATTAAACACACCCCGTGAAAATTTATCAAACTACACAAAGACCCTCAAAGTTTAATAAAAACTTCAATCAAGTCCAATGACAAACCTAAATCAAATTACGAGTCACAACTATAATGTAAACATAAATTGTGGATTTAATTGTCAAATTATAATTTTGTGAATTTCCCTAAGTTTAATTTATCTTTCGACCCACAAAAACCAATACTCTGAATTGTGGCCTAGTTTTATAAACTGTTATTTTCAGTTAAGCCCCACTTATTTTCACTCTCTCTCCGTCGCCCTATTTCCCTCAGACAACCCTCGGGCTCTCATCGTTGAGGGTTTTCTCTCTCTTTACCGTCTCAAAGTAAAATCCCTACTGATTTTTTTTCTAATTATTTCCTGTTACTTCTTTGAATTTTGCCTTTTCTTTTGTTTCTCAGGTTTAATTTTTTTCTTCTTCTGGATTGTGCTCGCTTGCTGGAAGAGTTTCAAGCGCACGGTACGAATTTCGTTATTTCAAACCTAAATTCAAGAACCTTTTTCTCCCCCGCTTGACATATTTCTTTAGAGGGCGAGTTATGAGTTAAAATTCTTGATTTATCTGTGTTCTGCTATTAATCTTGAATGTTAATTTTTTAGCCGGGGTAGAAGCTCGAGGTAGTGAATTCATGGAGCTGAATGCCTTTATGTGTCGGTTTGCATATTGTTGGTGTTAATGTTTTATGAATGTATCTTGAGATTTTAGCTGGGCATTTGTCTGTCGATGATTTTTGTCAGTTGTCTTCTCGTGCTTATTATGACTATTACTGTAGCTTTTTTCCTCCCTAGCCTGTATCAGTGAACTATTTTGATGGATTAAATGAAGTAATAGGTAATCTTGAATAAAAAGGAATTTTGAAAGTGATCCGTCTAATGTGGAAAATAATCCCTTCTCTGTCTTGTTACAATACAAAAAGCAGACATATGGATCTTCTGTCCTTCCCTTTTGTCTTACAGCGTTCTGAAAAAAAGCTTCACTTCTTCCCATGTTCCCGAACCTTAGTCATACCAAATAAACACTAACCCTCGCTGTCACAATTCAGCTGTCGTTTTCCTTAAGTTGAACCGAGTTTCTCTATCTATGTACTAGTTGGAAACATGAGTAGTAATTGTGATTGTCACAACAGGAGAAGAATGATGTCTTTCTTAATAGCAAAAAACTCATTAGTACTTCGGTTTTGAATTATCCTGTGCCTAACCATTGAAATTATATGTTCTAGTAAAAACGGTTTTTGCTGTTTTGACTTTTGAGTACCAAACATTCTATTATTCAAATATTTGTAGTACCATAACTAGTCGCATATGCCAAAGGACTCACATTTAATGTTGTATTCGTCATCTACCACCATAAGCAAAAGACAGGAGTGGACAGCTGCGGAGGTCTATATTAGTCCTATTATATAGTAGCTTTACCATGGGCGCATCTCTTTTCGCATTCAAATTCCTAACTATGAGATCTTTGCAGTAAGCAAATAAAGATTGCAATTTGTGCACCTTTTTCCATGAACTTGGTTTTTCTTAGTAGACCCTGGAAAAAAATTGAATACTTTGGAGTATCTAAAAGTGATATTTGGCTAGTTTATTATTGGTCATTTTCTTCTTCCCCAGGGTTCTCTTGGAATTACTAGGCTACTTGAACTGCAATTTTATGGGAATAATCCAGTGTAAGTTTTGAAACGGTTCTTTATTCACGTGCACTAGGTTACCCTTGTTTTGCAGTTACTGTGGATTTTGTAAGAAATCAATATCCCCCTCCAGATTCGGTACTGCCCCAACACCTGCTGCTTGCTTTTTTCATATTTCTGGGGTTTTAATCTGTTTAAATATTGTTGCAGGCACTTCAGAGGATAAATAGTTCTAGAAAAAAATGGGTGATGAAAATTTTAACGAATCGATCCTTACTGAGAAACTGTCTAAACTCAACAGTTCTCAGCAAAGCATCGAGTGTATCCTTTCTTACCGAAATTCATAAGCTTGTTTTAAGGTATATCATAGGGTGGATGGTTTCTCTCTGTTTTGGTTTGTAAACTTCCATTTTTGTGTGATATAAGACGTGATTATCATATGTAATGGGATGAGTATCTGTTTGTCCACATGTAGAATACTTAGCCTCTAAGAATATGTTATATGTTTCATTTGTCTGTTAACTTGAAGTCAACTGATGTAGCCAATTCTTTGAGCTTACTCGAGGTTGAGTACTGGGTCGTAATTATTGCATGTATGCAAGCTTGGCGTGGTTCTCTTTTTTTTGCCCTTGTTCCAAAAAAAACTTTTTTTGCCTTATGCAATATTTTTTACTGTTCCACAATAGCTGCATGTGAGCTAATTGCAACCAGAAACCTTCACATATCCAGATCACATAGTGAACTAGTGTGTTTGATTTATTTTGTCTTGCCTGAGTTGTAATGTGCATATCTTTTTTACTGTAACATGTAGTGTGCCTGATGAGTTCCCTTGGAGGGCACCTGCCTATTCAAAAAACGCAATCAACTTCAAGAATTTATCCACTCATACCCCATGATAAAACCTTGTAAGATAAGTGATGAATATGCATACTTTGTTAACTTGAAGTTGAATAAATTTTTTACCTTTTCAGAAGGAACAACATATGACGTATCAGATGCTTGATACTTTGGGACCTGTTTTTAATTGACAAACTTGGATTAAAAATAAAATGATTATAAAGGAGAACTCACTTGGGTAATTCATTACTTCCCTCACACTGACAAGATCAATCCATTTGTGGCTGTTTTTTTTTTTTTTTTTTGTTATCCCTCTCTCTCTCTCTCTCTCTCTCTCTCTCTGTAATAGGGGGGTGGTGGGTTCATCATTTTCCTTTCTGTTTTCATAGTGGATTTTTTGTTTGTCTTGGTTCTGGAGGAAAGTGGCTGAGGTTTCTTTTGTTTGGGCTTTTAGCTATCTGTACAAGAGTACAAGACTTGAATGCATGGTTAATCTCATGCAGTTTCTGAGGTTTTCATCAAAATATTTGTAGAACTTAGCAGGCCGATTTATTATATTTTTGTCCCTTACCTTATCATTTTAGTTCCCTTTCTCTTCTCTGTGCCTGATTGTGCAAGATGGATGTTACAATAAGATTTATAAGGATATAACTGACTTTGATGCTTTATTTAAGTTCATTACAGTTTGTTCTTTGACTTGCAAGGACAATCCACTTACAATGACTAAGAGTGCAGTTTTTCTGGACTGATCCTTGTTACAGCATGATGTTTATATTGCTTGTTTATCTAGATTTCTTGCTATAACATCTTGGGATGTCTTTCTTTTATTATGATAGGGGCTGGTTGCAAATCCTGAGGTTTTGGACTGCTAGTCTTTTAGTGACAGGCGTGCACTACAAAATATTTCTATGATGTTTTATTAATTAACTTTTTGAACCTAGTTGCCTTCAGGAATATATACTTTCTTCAAGATACATTGATGATGTTTGACTAAGAACTATTTATCTTGTTTATGGCTTAAGATTTTTACTCTATTGTGTTGAATAGGAGTCTTTGTGTGAACTTTGGTGTTAATTTGATTGTTCAGATATGTACTAGCGAAAGGTTCTCTTTTAACATTTCATCAGCTTTGTCCCGGTGGTGCATTTCTCATCGTAAAAAGGCGAAGCAAGTTGTTGAAACATGGGAGAAATTATTCAAAGCAGCGCCAAATGAACAACGTGTTTCCTTTCTATACTTGTCAAATGACATCCTGCAAAATAGCAGGCGCAAGGGCAGCGAATTTGTCAATGAATTCTGGAAGGTTCTTCCGACAGGTCTTAAGATTGTTTATGACAGTGGCAATGAAAGTTGCAGAAAAGTTGCCTTCAGACTGGTAATTCTCCAGCTTTGTCCATTTTCTTCCTATTAAAGCATGAAAATAGATTCTAGTGAGCTTTCTGTACTCTATCTACTTCGACATATTTATAGTCACTGTTGTGGATTGCATTGGCATGAAAGTTTGCAATTTTCTCTAGCCACTAGCCAGCATTAATCACAATGTATAAAGTTTACTTTCGTATCTCTTCATTTGCAAGCTTGTTCTTGAAAGGTTGCTTTTTAATCACAAGAACTCTTGTTACTCATGATTCTTGTTCATTCTTGGTTTATATTTTTTATTTGTCATCCCTGCGACCAGTCTGATTGATAGTGTTCTAATGATTATGATGGGTGCCTCAGTGCAGCCGGATGAAGAGCCTAACTGAGAACATATCTAATTCTGCTTTCCATCAGAACTTAATATTTGAGAATAGAAAAAAGAAAATAATCTGTCATGGTTCAAGAAAAGGAAACAGATAAAGTAAAATATGCTTGAGTTGATTTTGATATTTTGAGTATTAACATAGCTTCAAGCCTTCAACTTCTATTGTGAGTATGTAATACGAGTTCCCCAGTGTTGACCCCATAGGCCAGATCCCAGATATAGTTTTTAGCATTGCCAACTATGGTTCAGTTTGTCGGCTCTTCTTTCAAACATCTGATCCTTTTTCAGGTTAAAGTTTAAGATTGGTCTGTTCAGCAATATGTTACTGGCAGATCACAGTTTCCATCAACTCAAATATATTCAAACAAGTTGTCTCACCCTTTTTTTTGTTTCCCTTCCTTTTCAACCTCTGCAGCCTTTCTTATTTGTACACTCATAAAAGTATAGTTAACCATCAACCATATTACTTTACAAAAATACTGTGATACTCCATTCTGGGGAAGCTTTATAGTTTTGTTGCTTTCCACATTAGATTATCCTCTCCCTCCAAGAGCTTCGACTATTCCGCTAGGATGTTCTTCTGGCATTAGGGGCTAAACATCTCCCTAAAGTTAATAGATATTGTTCCTTTCCCTATTGCCATTTTCTCTGTTCATCTGATTTTTTTGATTTTAACTTGTACTTCTCCTATGATCCTATCTTCTCTTGTGTCTTTCCTTATGATTTGGGTTGGGGCTGGGGTTTGGGTTGGCTCTTATATCAGGTTGACATCTGGGAAGAAAGAAAGGTTTTTGGATCGAGGGGACAAAATCTAAAAAATGAAATGCTGGGGAAGAATCCTTCTCCAGTCAACAATGGGAAGACCACAGTTCCTAATCCTATTAAAGTGGTGAAAAGAGATGCTACATCTGTCAGAATCGTAAGTGCAAATCCTCACCTGTTGTTTGCCAGATGTTTCCGGATAATGTTTGTCATGCATTGGTAGAACGGTACTTGTCTTTAATCAATTAACTTCCTTTTTCTTAAAACTCAGAAATTAGCTGTTGGAGGTTTGCCAGAAAAGATTTTAACTGCATTGCAGTTAGTACACGATGAAGCCGTCAATGAAGAAGCAGCCTTAGGAAAATTTCAAAAAGCGATCTCTTCTGTACAAGAAATTGAGAAAGATGTTCTATATGCTTCCTCTCAAGGTTTGACATGAGTTTTCCTCTGAATTACTCTGCTCTGCAAGACCATAATGCCTGTTCCACTTTTACAAATTGATTGAATATTGAAAAGTTATCTGCTTTTTGCTTTACTTACAGTATCTGATGTCATCTGATTTTCATCTTTCGTTTTGCCTTCAGGAAACCTCAATGGTCCCGATGTTGTTGATAATTTAGAGAGACAGGAGAATGTTATTAAGGAATGCATTGACGAACTTGAAAAGTCTGAAGCAGTTAGAGTTGCCTTTGTCTCACAGCTTAGAGAAGCACTTCAGAATCAAGTAAGGTTAAATTTTGTGCAAGTTTTTTCCTCTAGGTAGTGTTTTAACTGATAGCAATTGGTCAAACTCAATTTTTATTTCATGGTGGTTTTGATACTTAAATTCTAGTTCATGTGGTGTTGATTGATAAATCATAAAATTACTCAGAGTCAGATAGTTTAAATTAAAAACTGAGATCTCTTTGTTGTAAATTCGCAACCAGATGAAGTAATATATAAGATATGCTAAGATTATAGGTAGTGCAAGTATTAGGGAAGTTTTAAAGTGACACCCTGCATGTATGGCTGACTACTTTCAAATGCTGACAAGTAAAGTTTTCCAGGAATCAAAGCTGGAGCAGATTCGAAGTGAGATATCTGTAGGCTCTCTCTCTCTCTCTCTCTCTCTCTCTCTCTCTCTCTCTTATATATGTATATATATGTGTGTGTCTGTGTGTGCGTGCGTGAATGTGCTTTTATATGCCTGTACTCATCCTTGAGAAAAAAGGAAATGAAACTATGGATTTTAGATTGTGAGATGAAAGAAAAATGCCTTAATTTAGGTTAGCAAAACACTGTTGGGTTCTTCTCTGATTGAAAGGGTTTAACTATTAGCTTTGATACCCATGGGTGGTTGTTTAGTATGGATTTGAAACACATCAATCATTTTGGAGTAATCATTGAATGATTTTGGGTGGATTGAGAATTGATTCATTTCACTCCCTCGATCAAAAACCAACTTCCACATAAAGTTTAACTCCTTGCACAAACCTTCCAAGTTATATGGCCTTAAAGGTTCCCTTTGGCCTCAGCTCTTATTCTTTATTTTCCATTTCAATACTATTCTCAATTCAAAGTACAAAATATCCTGCAGTTCTTTCTTCGTTACTCCTCATTAAAGGTCTATCTCATCTGCAGGTTGCTCGAGGCCAGATTGATCAAGCAGCTAATATCAGACTCCAGCTAACATCCAACTCCTCAGTGCCACCACCGGTAAACCAAGTGGTGATCGAACCCACTTTTCCTCCCGTGATTCCAAAAACCAATGTCACCGTGCCTCCTCCCACCAATCCTCTGACCTCATTCGCGAACTCAACCGCGGAGGAGAGCAAGAAGTCCGCAGCTGCTGCAGTTGCTGCAAAACTAGCCGCCTCAACATCTTCTGCCCAGATGTTCACATCTATTCTCTCATCTCTTGTAGCAGAAGAGGCTGCATCGATGAGCAGTGGATTGAAACGGAAGAAGCTGGAACCACCGATGTCATTTTCCGATGGGAAGAACCCCGAAGGAGCGAATTCAACCTATTTCTCAACTTCACAGCAGGCAATGACCAGTATGCCCCCTGTTCAGTCTACCTCCGCAGTTTCTCAGGTGAACCAACTGCAGGCTCCGTTTCTTCCGCCTCCTCCGCCTCCGCCGCCACTTGCTCCTCCAGGTAACTCCCCTTCAAATCAAATGGTCCAATCTAATATGATGGGACTGCCCTACGGTTATGGTGCAAATAACCTCCTTCCTCCACCACTCTCGAATGCACCCACGGGGTTTGCTCGGCCAAACCCTCCACCTCAGCAAGCACAGCAGCAGCAGCCACAATCACAGCAACTACAGCAGCTGCAGCAGCCTGCAAGTGGCGGATACTACAGGCCCGTTGGTATTGGATTTTACGGGCAAAGCCACCAGCCACCTACGCCTCCCATTCATCGACAGTAACTGGTAAACGGCGGAACTTGTGTTATTTTGTATATTAATAGGACAGTAAACCATGGCTAAGGATCCTTTTGACAGCTATATCATAGTGTACTATCCTTCGGTCTGTGCCCTACCTTGTCGTTGCGATCGGGTTCGATCGGATTCTTTACGCGGCATGCGTTCGTGGTACTTGTAGCTCATGTAAACTAAATGTAGATTTTCTGAGTAATTTAGTCACAGATAGACTAAAAGTGCAAGACTCTTCACCTTCTTTGTTGGCCTAGTTTTTAATTTTATGCAATTCTTAGCTTATGTTACTATGTATTTATCTTTCTATATGGAGTATGATCTAATATAGCCTACTTTAATTCTTATTTTAACAAAGCGAAATTTGCGGCTGCTAGTCGTGCCGAATTCTGTTTTTCGCCGATGGATTGTGAGCATAGTTAGGTTAGGTATGAACAGGGTTTCTTGTCTATATTGTAAACATAGTAGTATTTTTTCATCTACTCATCATTAGTGGAATCAAAAGAATAAATCTTGAACCTTCATTAATACAAATTTGGGGCGAGACCTAAGTGTTTTGCCATTTACTATTTCACTAAACAGCTAATGTCAAAAATGAATAATAAATTGATTTTTAATTAAATATGAAATTTTGATTGAAGAATGCATTTTTTTGAAATTTGATATCTAAATTTTATGGGCTAATAAGAGTCCTATTAACAATTTGAAGCTATGAAGCTATGTTTGCAAGCTTTTGAAGATGCTTTTCTATTAGCACATGTATGTTAGGTTTTGATTGTCGAACTGGAAGTGGTGAGAAAAAGCCTAGAAAGTCACTTTTACATATATTTTTTTTATTTGTTTGTTAGCACTTGGATTCATCAGAGTGGTATCAGTATCCAGCCGTTCCTGCGACATGCCTCCCAGACGCGAGCCGAGGATCCCTGCTGCTGTTGATGCCGAATTTGCTGAGTTGCGTCGCGATAATGCCGATCTCCGGCACCAGGTCGAACTTTTAACGCAACGATTGGATGAAGCCGCACAGTTCCGCCATCAGGAGGATGACGACGTTACTGTCTCGGATGAAAACCCTTTCGAAGCCCCCCAACGTCCTAACCCTAACCCTAACCCGCGATGGGCGCAGGGTATCAAGGTGGACATTCCCCTCTTCAGCGGCAGCCTCAAACCGGAAGAGCTCATTGATTGGCTTTCCCAGGTTGACGAAATCTTGGACTTCCAGGAGGTTCCAAGTGACCGCCGTGTTTCTGTAGTGACGATGCGCTTGACTGGCCGTGCCCAGGCGTGGTGGCAACAACTGAAGAACACCCGTGTGCGTCAAGGCAAGCCCAAAATCACCAATTGGGACAAATTCAGGAAGCATATTAGGGCTGCGTTTTTGCCCTATAACTTTGACATGGAGTTGTACCAGCGTTTTCAGAACCTACGCCAGGGTTCTCGCTCCGTTGATGAGTATTCCAATGAATTCTATGAATTCCTTGCCCGTGTTGATATTAACGAGTCCCCTGTTCAACTCGTTTCTCGGTATATTGGTGGCCTGCGTCTCCAGTTGCAAGATGTTCTCAACATGTTCGACCCGTTGACCGTTGCCGAAGCGCATCAACGCGCCCTCCAGGCGGAAAAGCAGTATGCCCGACGTGCCAATTCCGAGTTTCGCCCGCCCACGGGCCCCACTGCTGGCGCCAGTTCGTCGACCCTAGGCTCCACGGGTCCTGCCTCTGCGCCACAGCCTGCCAACCCCAACTCAGCCCCTCCCCGCGGGTATTCAGCCCCTGTCCAGGGTCGCCCCGGCCCCCGAGGATGCTTCAATTGTGGTGCCCTGGTAATCGTGGTCTTTTTACTGATGTTGTTGACTATGAATCTGCCCCTGTGTTTGATAATCCCATTTATGATGATGACGATGATGATGTTGTTGAGGAATATGTATTGGGTGATGTTGGCCCCTTATTGATGTTGCGTCGTACCTTTTTGTCTCCTCGTGCACTTGAGACTGAGTGGTTGCGTAATAACCTATTCCATTCTACTTGCACTGTTGGTGGGAAGATTTACACATTTATTATTGATGCAGGTAGTTGTGAGAATGTTATTTCTGAGGTGGCTGTCTCCAAGTTGAACCTTACCACTGAGCCCCATCCCAAGCCATATCGTCTTTCCTGGCTCAGTCAAGGCACGGATGTTATGGTCTCTAAGCGTGCTTTGGTGAACTTCTCTATTGGTCCTACATATCAGGACGCCATTTATTGCGATGTGGTACCCATGGACGCTTGTCATTTGCTGCTTGGGCGTCCCTGGCAATATGATAACACTGTTCAGCACGACGGCCGTGGCAACACCTATTCTTTCCTATTTCGTGGCAAGAAAATTGTGCTTGTTCCTACCAAGCCCAAGACATCCTCGTCCACTGCTGCCCAACCGCCCCTGGCGACCCTCCTCTCCCGTGTCCCTTTTCAGCACGCTATGGAGGAATCTGGCCTCGTATTTGTCCTGTTGGCACAGCCCTTGGGTGACGTTGCTCCTTACACTCCACCGGTTGAGGTTCAACCTTTGTTGCAGGAGTTCGCTGATGTGTTTCCAGAGTCGTTGCCCTCCGATCTGCCACCCCTGCGGGATATTCAGCACCACATTGACTTGGTACCTGGTGCTGCGCTTCCAAACCGACCCCACTATCGGATGAGTCCGAAGGAGCATGAAGAGTTGCGGCGACAGGTTGAGGAGCTCCTTGCCCGTGGCCACATCCGGGAGAGTCTCAGCCCCTGTGCCGTACCTGCCCTCCTTACTCCCAAGAAGGATGGCACTTGGCGTATGTGTGTGGACAGCCGCGCCATCAATAAGATCACGGTTCGTTATCGTTTTCCCATTCCCCGTTTGGATGATTTATTAGATCAGTTGGGTGGTGCTTCTGTCTTCAGCAAACTGGATTTGAAGAGTGGCTACCATCAGATTCGCATTCGTATGGGCGATGAGTGGAAGACGGCGTTTAAAATGCGTGAGGGTCTCTATGAGTGGTTGGTGATGCCGTTCGGCCTTTCCAACGCACCCAGCACCTTTATGCGTGTTATGAATCAGGCGCTCCGTCCTTTTATTGGAAAGTTTGTCGTGGTTTATTTCGATGACATTCTGATCTACAGCTCCGACCCCGTCATACACCTCCAGCACCTTCGCGAGGTCCTCCTTGTCCTCCGCCGTGACCAGTTTTATGCTGCCACTGCGAAGTGTGCCTTTCTGACGGCGTCCATTCAGTTCTTGGGTTACGTAGTCTCACGAGACGGCCTCATGGTTGACCCCGGGAAAGTCGCTGCTGTCTCTAATTGGCCGAAACCATCTTCCATTACAGAGGTTCGTAGCTTTCATGGGTTAGCTTCCTTTTACAGGCGTTTCATACCCCACTTTAGTGGTATCATGGCCCCTCTCACGGACTGCATGAAAGGGAGTAAGTTTCTTTGGACTGCTGAGGCCGAAGCTGCATTTCATGAGATCAAGCAACGCCTCATCTCGGCTCCAATCCTTGTTCTTCCGGATTTCTCTTTACCGTTTGAACTCCACTGTGATGCTTCCAAGACTGGTATTGGTGCTGTTCTCAGCCAGTGTGGGCGCCCTGTTGCTTATTTCAGCGAAAAACTTTCTGGTGCGAAGCTTCGTTTCAGCACTTATGATGTCGAGTTCTATGCCATTGTACAAGCAATCAAGCACTGGCGTCACTACCTCTTTCAGCGGGAGTTTGTCCTCTACACTGATCATGACTCCCTCAAACACCTTGGCAGCCAAGATAAGATTTCTCATCGTCATGCCTCTTGGATTTCTTATCTTCAGCAGTTCACGTTCGTCATCAAGCACAAGGCCGGCGTCTCTAACCGTGTTGCTGATGCCCTCAGTCGCCGTCACAGCCTTCTTATGGAGATGCGTGTACACGTTCCTGGTTTTGACTCCTTCTTGGACTTGTACGTGGATGACCCCTATTTCTCTCTTGTCCTTTCTCAGATTCAGCAGGGTGAACCAACGGAGTTTATATTGGAGGACGGTTTTCTTTTTCGGGGCACCCAGCTGTGTATCCCTGACTGCAGCCTTCGCTTGAAGATGATACAGGAGCTTCACAACGAGGGTCATGTGGGTCGTGATCGGACCCTCCAGCTGCTTGCTGCTTCCTACTTTTGGCCTTCTATGCGTCGCGAGGTTGGCAAGTTTGTGGCTCGCTGTCGTGTCTGTCAGCTGGCCAAGGGCGCGTCTTCCAACGCTGGCTTATACATGCCTCTCCCTATTCCCACACAGCCGTGGTCTGACATCAGCATGGATTTTGTCCTTGGTCTTCCTCGTACCCAGCGTGGGAGTGACTCTATTTATGTGGTGGTTGATCGTTTCTCGAAGATGGCTCATTTCATCCCTTGCAAGAAGACTTCTGATGCTGTCTCTGTCGCTCAGCTGTACTTTCGCGATGTTTATCGCCTCCATGGTTTGCCTACTTCTATAGTGTCGGATCGGGATACACGCTTTGTGAGTCATTTCTGGCGGAGTTTGTGGCGAGCCGTCAATACCCAACTAAACTTCAGCAGTGCTTACCATCCTCAGACGGACGGACAGACGGAGGTTGTCAACCGCTCCCTCGGTAACCTGTTGCGCTGTTTAGTGGGCGATCACCCCAAGGCGTGGGACCTCAAGCTTCCTCAGGCTGAATTCGCTCATAACCACGCTGTGAACCGAACTTCGGGCTTTAGCCCCTTTCACGTGGTGTATGGCCTATCCCCCCGTGGTCCCCTCGACTTGCTTGCCCTGCCCAACAGAGTTCGTTCTCATGCTACTGCTGACGATTTTGTCGCCCAACTGCATCAGGTTTATCACCAGGCGCATACTCAGTTGGTGGCCAACACAGAGAAGTACAAAGCCCAGGCCGACCTCAAGCGCCGAGCAGTTGGATTCGAGGTGGGTGATTTTGTTTGGGCTATTCTGACCAAAGATCGTTTTCCAGCCCGTGAGTACTCCAAACTTGCCTCTAAAAAAATCGGCCCTGTGGAGATTGTCGAGAAGATCAACGCCAATGCATATCGCCTCCTTCTGCCGAGTCATATCCACACTTCTGACGTGTTCAACGTCAGGCACCTTGTGCCTTTTGTTGGTGACTCTTCCTCAGAGGATGATGCGGCTCCAGATTCGAGGTCGAATCTTCTCTACCCCAGAGAGCATGATGCGGTGCCAATTGCAGCAAATTTTATGCGACGCGCGGATCACCCGAAGAATTTCCCAAAGTTTCAGTTTTCGACGAGAGCCTAGTGTTTTTCGGGTATAAATGATGACCGAAGACGTTCTATGGGCAAATTCCATCGTTTAGAGGGTCAAATTTGTAATTTAAGAGTTTTTTGGGTTATTTTGTAATTTTGGATTTATGTTTTGGGCCCTTTTGTTATTTCTTGTAATTTCGGCGTTTAGGGTTAGTATATAACCTTTGTTAGCCGCCTTTTGATTGCAGCTTTTGATATTTTATAAATTTGAGATTTATCTCTTTATCGTTCAATCCTCGGTATTCCTCTGAATCAACGAGTTTTGATCTTTTTCATCCTGTTCCACGCATTCACGCTGCATCATAAGGTATAATTAAACTCATTTCATCTAACATGTCACGGCAACGCCATGGTTATAGTAGGAAAACAACTTCTATCATGTCATGTCAGCGCCAAATAAAAATTTAAGATGTTAAAAAAAACATCTTTATTGTGATAAACTAGAGAGAATAATGTAGAGAAAACAAGTAGAGAGAATAATAATATATTCATAAGGATACAAGTGTGTTACAATGAGGAGTAGAATCCTCTATTTATAGAGAGATACAAAGGTTATATACTAACCCTAAACGCCAAAATTACAAGAAATAACAAAAGGGCCCAAAATATAAAATCGAAATTACAAAATAACCCCAAAAACTCTTAAATTGTAAATTTGATCACCTATATATGGTAGGTCAATACATACATAATCAATAAATATTCTATAACACTTACAATAATGTAATTGAACAATAATTTGTACATTGACACGTCAACACCATGTTTTTAAATGATTTCCCAATTTTAAAAGGATAAATTAATAAAAATAACACTTAAATAAGAGTAGGTGAATCCAATTTATGATAAAAAAAAAAATTGGTTTTGCACCATAAAAACTAGGTATATATACCAAATAAGGAAGCATCCTTGTCGGCTTGATTGAATTCAAAACGTGATTTTCTTTATTGAAAGTTTTCGAAAATTTATGTATCTTGTGATAGAAATATATAAGCTAGGGACCTCCAAAGCTTGCAGTGGAGACCTTTATGTTGGAGATCTCTACATAATTTTTATTTTTACTTTAATTTTTGTTTTTATTTAAATTTTTGTTTTTATTTAATTTAAATAAAAACAATTCAATTAATTAAAATAAATAAATTGTATTAAATATGGGGACAATTGTTGCATTGCTCGATTAAGGGGCACGTTGGACCCCCCAACTTGCGGTGGCGAAAGCGAAGGAAAAATTAACGGGAGAGTGCGCCGCTTGATATCTGCCTTGAGGGGATTGGAATGGGAGAAAGCCGGTTTGTGGCCTAGTTGGTGTTGGTGTGTGGATCGGGGTTGGTGATTGCATCGAAGCATTTGGATATTGGTCGGAAGAAAAATTTCCACACCAAGTAGTGAGGTCGTTGGGATGCATTTTTTTTTAAAACTAGTATGTCACCCGTGCATACGCACGGGGTCAAAGAGAATCCTATATTTTATTAAAATTATTCTCAATATTAATATGTATTTTGTATTAGATTATATGAATAAGTAGTTATTCAATTTTATCTTCTGTATCATTTTTCTATTAAAAGTATATGTACTAAGAAAGAAAGAAAAATCATAATCAATTTATATTAAAGGAATAGTTAAAAATATAAATTAGTAAGTCTAAATATTTTGAAAAACCTTCTTGTAAACAACATTCAAAGTTGATTTGCTATTATCATCTTTGTCACATACTAAGATCTTCAAGTCACTCCGACTTCTTACCCTTGAATTGACGACATAGAGTTGACCATGAGAAAAAACTGGTTTCTTCAGAAAAGTTTATGCACGCGTGATAGAGACTACTCTTGACTCTTGTTGATCACATAACGTACGAAACAATCAGAGTAAATTGTCTTTGTTCCAATCAAAACTTGGCTTCCAGAATATGCTTGCCAAATCATGTAAGCAACGTGCCATAAAGCACAATCTTAAGGAATGATCAATGCTCCTTAATAACATTACTGGAGTTCCGACCTTCAAATTTGTTTTGTGATTTAGGCATTTATGAATATTTAAAAGTATTCAAGAACTTAAGCATATGGACATCATGGATAACATCGAAAATTCCATCCGAACTACATGTCTTGTATGAACTCAAATATGTCATACTTTCGAATGTATTCATAGACATTATGTATTGATTAACCGATTCAACTACATCAAATGTGGGAGAACTCCGTTGGCTATGTCTTCTCTCAGTTGGCAAATATTAGGTCGATTTCTACTGCTAATTATGTCAACTGCTATGGTAAATTAAATAATAATGATTTTAACTATTACAATATATTTATATAATTAGTGATTTAATTATTATTATTATTATTATTATTATTATTATTATTATTATTATTATTGTGTGTTACACCATTTATTTATATAGCAAATCACGTTGATAAAAATGTGAATTATTTACCTGTTTATGACAATGAATTAATCTCATATTAATATAAATTAATAAATCATGCAGCATATTATTAGCAGTCGATTAATTAGTATAAATTTTCTAATTGTAATACCAAATTAGTGTACATAGATACCGATTGTAATTAATATTTGTTACATATATCAATATAGTTGAGTGCAATATGAATACTCCATAAATTAGTTGAGTGCAATATTAATTGACTTCCATCTAGAGAATCATTTTTCCATTAGAAAATGCAAGTTTATGCGATTGACATTCATAATTATGAGTTTATTTGATTGAATGTAAAAATACGTAATTATTTGATTTAATGTTCATGAATAGTTACAAAAATGCATTTAATTAATAATAAAAAGTTAAATGTAATAAAGTGGTGAAAGTATAATAAAATCAATTACAATATTTGGAAATAATAGATTTAAAAATATTGAACTTACTAAAACAGAAATGTAAATAAGATAGAAAACGAAAGTTACTATTTTCAGAATCCGGAAGAGTTATTATATATTATATAGATATAGATTTGAAGAAATGTAGGAGGATTGATAAATAATGAAAATAGAATGGAGTATTTATAGAATAAAATTTGAATTAAAAAAAAAAAATATTAATTTCGGTTGTTTTTTCCGTTGGCCAGTTGGGCGACGCGTGTCCAGCAATCGCCCCCCACCCGCGTTCGCGTTTGAGACCGCGACCGCCCCTCCCCTCTGGTCTCGAGCGGGGGTATTCACGCGGCCTCACGGTCGCCGCTGCGGATACCCTTAGAGGCCAACAAAAGACAGCTGATAGGGAGAAGAATTTACGTGGCATCGCAAAAGAGAGTTAATGCCTAAGGCCAAAGGTCTTGGGTTCGAGTCTTCTGTGATGCGACCTTTAGGTAAGAGGTTAATGCCTAAGGCCAAAGGTCTTGGGTTCGAATCCTCTGTGATGCAGCCTTTAAATTTCTGTAAGTTAATTATCAAAATACCAGTACTCTACGGTGGGCCGACGTGGTTTTGTGATGCTCTCTTATCGCAAATCAGAGTCGTTTCCTCGATTAAATACACACTCATCCTATTTTATTTTCAAAAGCCACTTTTCTTATGGTTTAAATAATGTTCAATTAACAGACTGTTATCATTATTATTATTATTATTATTGACATTAAACAACTTATTAACATATGTTACCAGAATTTTTAGTTTTATTGTACAGGTGTCCTGGAACACCGCCGCAACATGGAATGCTTTTGATTGGAATTTCGATGGATAAGATTGATTATCCTTCATTTCTACTAAGTTCTAACATCTAAATGGAAAACAAAATTAATAGTGAAGTCAAATGTTATCGTATTATTATTATCTATTAGGTTGCCTGCGCGCGCGGCTGCGACTTTGGGTGGATATGATTTTTAATAATTCTTTTTTAAATAAAATACTAAATTAAATGGAATTATATTAAATTAATCTGCATAGATTAGCTAGTGCTCTCAGGTCAGGTCTGACAGATTAGACAAAATATATATATCGATATTGATTAGAGGAAGTTGAATGCTTGTGAAATTATGATTACACATTGTAATATATATCTTCACACATTTGATTACCAGATTATAAGAGGGATCCAAATTTTGCTTTTAAAGTTGTTTGATCTTTTCTCACTTTTTTTGACAAAAGAATAACCTAATCAATGGAGTGAGGTATAGGAATGACAATGGGTCGGGTACCCACCCATTAAACATTTCCCAAACTCAAACCCGTCTAAAATTTTCAAACCCAAATCCGACCCAAACCTGTCACGGGTATTAACTTTATGACTCAAACCCGATCTGCTCCCATTGGGTAATACCCGCTAATTACCCACCCAAACCCGTTTAGATTTATAAAATAATTAAATATGAGCTACCATGATATTTGATACACAGTGATCCATTCATGAAAATTATAACACTAAGAAATAAACATGATAATAATAACAAGACGAATTAATGTACATTACCTTTAATTT
>JAYJMF010000091.1:2756576-2769081 GCA_036873715.1 Salvia sclarea
CATATAGCGCACTGAAAGGTGAGACCCATTCTCAATTTTCTATTTTGGGAATCTTTGCATTTTAATAATTTTATTTTATATTTATATTAATTAATTAATTAATTAATAACGTGTATTACTTTATAGTTTTGAGATAAGATGAGACTATCATGCATTATTATGTAATAATGTAACGTATCAACCAACCGAGACAAGACGAGACTATTGTGTATTGGAGGTAATCATATAGCGTACCGACAAGACGAGACGAGACTAACGAGCAGTATTCCGACGAGACAATCATGCAACACTCTAACAAGGTGAGAACGAGACTAACGTGCATTGGAGGCATATATAAGTACGAGACGAGACTATCAAACATTATTCTACAACATGTTTAAAATTATATAATAATAATAATAATAATAATAATAATAATAATAATAATAATAATAATAATAACAACAACATAAAGATATTTTATACTACAATTTTTAAAATATATAGCTATAAAATCGAAGAAACGCCCTTCTCAACGTATTTTCTTTTAGAATTTATATAATTAATTAATTAATTAATTATTATTATTATTTTAATATATATATTTTTATGTCACGTAAATTGATTTCGACGTAAATTGATTTCCTGTCAAATTTCGACGGACTACTTACTAATTTTCTATATAGTAAAGATAAAAGTTGGCCATTTAATCATTTCACGAGTTAACACATTTCAACTCGTAAATATAGCGTAAAACACATAATTTCAAAAGTGCCACTTTATAAACTAGTGAAATGAAAATAATTTTCTTTTTCTTTACATTAAAGAATCAATTTTTATCTCACTATCTTAAAATAGTAATTATTTTAATAATTTACTCTATTTGAAAACTAATTTATCTCTTGTTGTATAATAATTTTGAGAGATTTTAGATAGATTGGAGAAGTAATGAAGGGTTTTAGTGGGCAAAGCAAGAAGCAAAAACAAGAGTAACAAGTATGAAGGGAGGGGTGAAGAGGAAGAGAACCCAACCAGACGACACCATGGACATCATCTGGCAAACTCCCGCCAATCCTCCTCATCGCCAAGATTACATTTTTAGAGATGGTAATTCAATTTCGCAGACTAAAATCATATCCCACACGCATTTAGGGCAAAACCCCAATTTTACTTAAATTGATTTCAGTTGAGTAATACCCAATTGCTCTGTGTAATTCTCAATATCTCGCAGGAGTAAGATACGTCAAGCCGTACTATTTCGAGTTCATTTCGCATGTAAGTACGCAAATACTGTGTAAATGTTTGCTAAAATAGTTAGTTGCTTAGTTATCGAAGTTCAATTATGGTTGCAGGCCAAGAATAGATGGGCGGGGAAGACGATTGTTGATTTGTTTACAGATGAATTTAAAGGCCGACCTCGTGATTATTATGTAAGTAATTTTCTTTGACTTTGTTAATATTTCCTTTGGATGGTAATTGCCTCCTTCATTAGCAATTTTTCACTGTAGTTCGATGGGGGCGAGCCATGGAATAATATACATAATTTGTTTATAGTGTTTTTGTACTTGTGAGCAATGTGCACTTCATAATGCCCTTGTTTGTAACTTCATACTCTCTTTTTTCTGTACTTCTTCTTTCTCGTATATGAACTTTGAGCCAATAACTCTTTAATGCCTTATCTCTATTTCTGATGAAAAATGTACCTTCTTTCGACTGCATTTGAGTTCTTGGTTTGCATCTCGCATTCTTGCCATTGATGCTGTTGTTTCTTTACTTGAAGAAACTTGTCTTGAAAAATAAACAAAAACTACTACTTTAATTCCTGACACCTCTAATAGAATTGTTGTCCTTTAATTCAGCGGGAAACAAGACCATCACCCCCTCTTTCACGATTTCCCCCATTCTTAAACCTTATTCATCTTTTCCACAAAAGGTTTATGTAGAGAAAAGAAATTGATTATTTTAAAGTAGATGGAAAAAAGGGAATGGGGAGGAAGAGGAAAAGAAATTTGAATAGTTATTATTTTGAACAATCCCGACTTTGTAAAAATTGCTCTTTATTAATTCTCGAACATGGGATATCTGGAGGGAATGGGGAGGAAGAGGAAAAGAAATTTGAATAGTTATTATTTTGAATAATCCTGACTTTGTAAAAATTGCTCTTTATTAATTCTCGAACATGGGATATCTGGATTCTGTAACATTAATTTGCTTTCACATGTCAGTTGTTAATGCCCTGAGTCGATTACAGGTGTCTGCAGTGAAAACGGGACGTATACAAGTTGATGGTCAGAAAGTTCCTATATCATATGTAGTTCAGACGTCCCAAAAAATAAGCCATTTTCTGCATAGGTTATAATCCTGAGCCTTTTTGTCCATAGACATTTTAGTTGGTTTTATGCATTCTTATGTTTGGAATCATCAATTCTCTGTAACCTACTATCATTAACTGTGGTTAATTGGCCTTCTTTCCCTTTGATTGCTACTGCAAAGTTGTAATTAGAGTAATTAACATACTGAAGGCTGTAGGCATGAACCACCAGTTATGGCTATGGATATCCAGATTCTCCATACTGAACAAGATGTTGTAACTGTTTACAAGCCTGCAACAACTCCTGTAAGTAATTTCTACTGAATAAGTTGGCTTCCATTTACTGAATTTCTATTACTTTATACCTCTATCCATGGACACCTGCATTCCCTGGCTGAGTTGGGTAGTGTATGGAAAGTTGGTAGTAATAGGGTCCCTTTCAGATATGTAAGTGGATGTTTGTTGATAGCTGCAAACTCTAATGATGCAATCTGAATCTCAATTATGAAATTCATTACAAGTGTCGTATATGGTGATCTGGAGGGTTGAACACTGCAAAGAACTGAAGAAGACTTGTCATATGTGGTCCCCTTCTGTCTCTGTTTTGAAAATCGTATAGCTAAATATTTTCATGCTTAGACCCTTGTTTTCAGAAATTCGGTAATATTTAAGTGCTGATAAATGAGTTTGATTGGAGCATAGCATTGATATTTTTCAAGTCTTTGTTTAGTTGATTATGGTTATGCTTTTTATGTTTTCTGTTAAAATTGGTTGTCCATTTTGTGACATTCTTACAAGTGTAGATTAGTGTTGGAATTTTTCATGCAATTATTCTGTAGTTGGAGTCACCTTTTCATATTTAACAATCTAAAGGACCTTGGCTAAAATGGAACTCGTTCCTATTTAGGTACATCCATGTGGACAATATCGAAAGAACACAGTTGTTGGTATTCTTGAAGCAGAGTATGACTTAGCACCACTATTTCGTATCCTACTTTTCATTGATTGGACTAATACAAAAAAATTTAGTTGTTATCTACATCCATTATATACTTTCAGGAAATTGCTGCACCATTTAATCTTTTATATTCCTCTCTGTGACTTCAATTGCAAGTGTAGAACTTCAGATTCTTCTTGGCATCCTTGACATTCAAATACCAGCAATTCATCGATTAGATCGCTTGGTCTCTGGACTTCTTATAATAGCTAGAAGTGCTTCCAAGGCTGATATTTTCAGGCAACAGGTTAGTAAATTTGGGCTTATATCATGTATATAGTATATTGACAATAAATTGGTCAGTCCCAGTCATAGTTTACATATTTAGAGATTGATCGCATGATATAAAAGCTTAAACCATCAGAGAGGAAAACCATTCAAGATTAAACAATCATAATATTGAGACTTCTTGACAGTTGTGGTCTTTACATGTTGAATAACCACATTAATCCTACCCTGTCAATGAAGAGAACAATTTACTATTCATAACCTGAACAATAACACATGCAACAGAGGATTTGGATGATCAAAATCTTGATGCATGCTGTACTTGCGACTATTTTTTTTAGATTGAATCGGGAGAGGTAAAGAAACAGTATATTGCAAGGGTGGCAGGAGTATTTCCTGAGGATGAGGTACTTAACTTCTTATACTAATTAATCATATTTTTCCTTGTTTTATTAATCTACATCTTTCTAAAGAATATCATGAGTTTTAGTATGACCCCTGTGAAAATATTTCATATGCACAGCAAGTTGCTGACGTCAATGTTAACTATAATGCCCGAGAAGGAAGGAGCACGGTTGAGGTATAATTCATTATTCTTCATCCCTCTTTTGTAGTTTTGGAACTCAGTGTTTGAAGTTGTGTATGACCATTTTTAAATCAATGACTATTTTTTATGAGGGGAGCAGATCACATGCTTATTTATCAAGCGTGAACTGAACTCTTGCTTTTCTGCTTGCTAAAAAAGCTTGGGTTTGCACATTAAAGCACAATATTGCATGTATTTCATCAATAATATGTTTTACTATAATGAGAGCATATCACATAGCACAGATATTGGACGTAATGCAAAATGCTCTCTGGGTTTCTGCTTTTGGATTTTTTGTTTTTTGATCAGGTCTTGTTATCATTGATCTGCGAATAGCTTATTCATTTCAGTGATGCAAAACTATGCAAAATACTATAGATATATAATTGGCTCCATTTGAACCTCTCTTTTTTATCTTTGTTTGTCTTACGTGATATCGTAGACCTCCTTTTTTCTTGTTTTTGGTTTGCCCATCTTATTACAGTATATCTGCTAGCGCTTGTAAAATTGCATGTGCAGATGCTCCAACTGCTTTTGTTTCTTAGTAGTTTTAGCACCTGACAGTATCATGCCACTGAGACTTTTGCAGGTAGAAAATGGTCCGACCGGGAAGAATTCTGCAAAAGGGAAGGTTGCTTGTACCAAATTTACCAGAGTTAGTACCAATGGAGCACAAAGCATTGTTTTGTGTGAGCCAATCACTGGCAGGACACATCAGGTAATAAAACTATACGTTCTACGAAGTTAACAACATGCCGTCTCAGTCAATAATTCATTTTTGTTCTTCTGTAATTTTTTAAATTAGTTAAAGTGTCTCATTTTTTTTTATGTTTCTATTTTTATTTTTATTTTTTATCTATGAGAGTAGGAAACAGTAGTTTAGGAAAAAAAGCACATATGCATGCTGAAGTTGTTTTCTAATTGTCGTTATATTAATGTTTTTAGTACAAGAGATATCTTTTACTTATGAATACAATGATGCACTTGAGCAGTAACTTTAAGTTAGGGTTGAGAAACATGCTCACACTGTTTTGTGATTTAACATCAAAGTTCCTCTCTTTCAGATACGCGTTCATTTGCAGTATCTGGGGCATCCCATAGCTAATGACTCTCTCTATCTATCGGAAAGTGCTCCTCCACGATCTCTTGAAGGATTCGGTGCTGATAGAGCTGCAGCAAACTCAGGGCTTTCACCAAAGGACAATCATTGTGAGGTTAACAAGTTTGGTTCTGTAGATGAGCCTGCTGAAGATTTTGATGTCGATCCTATGTGTACCAACTGCCCATATCTGCCACCCAAAGGGTGAGAAACCCTTCTTCGATGGTGCATTGAATTTCTTGCCTCTTTTAAGTGATATTTACATGATGAACAAAACAAACAAGTATCAGAATTTAACAGTGACCGGTCATGATGTAAATGATAAGTTATGAATCTTTTGGAGAACAGAACTGGTGCAACAATCTGACGGACGTTACAGTTTTTGGACTTATTGCTAAATGCTGATTAGATGTTACAACTTACAAGATTGGAAGTGTGATACATGTTGGCAAATAACTATTTCTTGCAATGTTAATCTGCCACATATACCTGGATTCGATCAAAGCTTCTTGTTTGTGACGTTTTGGAACATGGAGAAACCTGTTCTTAGTCGATGTTTCTTCTTATCAAATTCATTACAATGGATTGACAGTTCATTTATCTTCTCTTGGCGATTTCTTTCTTATCATTCTTAATTTTTGAAAGGGCCCTTTTCTTGGTTGAGTTCTTAATTCATGTTCTTTCTGAAAGCGATTACTAATTTCCTTGATTTTTGAACGTGCCCAATTGCTTTACTTGGCCGGATTATTAATTATGACTATTCTTTCTAAATGCAGATATGATGTACACGAAGCAGGTCTATGGCTGCATTTTATTAGATACTCGGGCCCCGATTGGACGTATGAGTGTCCATATCCCGAATGGGCATCTCTTAGTTTTTTTTCATTTGTTTCTTGTTCACCTATTTTCAGTTGAGTCTCGTTTAAATTTTAAACCTCGATGTTACAATGATTCAGTTACTGCAAGAACGGTAACCTGCCAACTCAGTTATGATAGTGTGATCTCAAAATTTTGTTTCCTGCAAAGTGAAGAAATTCTGTAAACTAGCACCTTATTTATCAAAATTATAATTGTTAAGATGTCTAACATTTCATTCATTGAGTTGTGAAACTTGACACAGTGAAATGGGCAACAAATTTCTGAACTCTTTAGAGAATGCTGTACTTCGATCACCTTGTGTCACCAATTATTTCTTGTTACCTTTATTGTTATGATTCTTTCTTGTTAGTTGTTACCCTTCTCATTAAGGTGTCATGATTTAATAAATATCTATGGTGTGTCTACTAACTTGTGATTATTTTCAATTGAAGCATGATGTTTACGTCATATTATCCTTTCAACAGTATTTTCACTTCACGAGTTCTCATGCTCTTATGTTTGTATTCTTTTTTATTGGTGGTTATGAAATATCTGATGAACTTTACCAGCCCACATCGCAGGTTTCACTCATCATAAAGTAGTGGATTACAGAGACGGATGTATATGATCGATTTCGAGGGGAGCATGGATGCGAGCTCATCGTCTAAAGCAAGGTATGGCCCATACTATGTGTAAGGTTTACTCAGGTAGAACCTAGAAAAACATTGATTACTAATGCAAGTTGGTTTCCTAGTAAAAGAATATTCAACTTCAAAAGCACTGCTCTACTCATTTTACTGGTTCCTGCAGAAATAGAAGGATCCTATTTTTGAATCTTGATGGTTGGATCCCTCTATAGTTGAGCAATATCTTCACTTTTAACTCATCTTTTCTGAATTATTCCTCACCATGTCTAGTTGCTTACCTATACTTATTCCTACTTTGATGGTGGGCCATTCTTCAAGTTCAATTATTTCCACTTTCTTGTCATTCAACACCCACGGAGAATCTCAATCTATTACAGGTTCTATTATGTTTTTCTTATTTTTTTAAATGAAGAAAAATATATGGGTTCTATAGATCCTTAAAGTGGAAAACCTTAAGTCCTCTTTCTTAGTTTAGATGTTGTATTGGTATGTACCGTAGGTTTTTTCATGGTTGTGGCAGTATGTGTTTGATCATATATGAGATATAGATGGTAGTATGTAAAAATAGGTAGTTCGTTTTGTGTAGTTGATCATTTGTAGCATCTATAGAATTTAACCATTGTGGTTTTTCCCCCCTAATTTTTGGAGTCTCAGATTTCTATTTGCAAATAAGCTAGTATTTTTTCTAAAGATAAATAATAAATATTTGTTCTAGTAGCTTTGTGTTACATGATGGATTTAAAATACTCAATCACTACTTCGAGCCATTTTTAGTTTAATATTTCTTTTAGGATTTGTTACACTTCTATTGACATTAGGGTTAGGTTATGAAGCTCCCTGCAGGCAATTCATGTCCTACAAATAAAAATCCACATGAAAATAATCTCAATATAAAGGTTTCATCTTTCGTTGAAGTTAATGTTGCAAGAACTGAGACCAGGTGATGGAAGGGAGAGAATAAAAATATTAAAATTTTGATTTTATATTTTCATTTTATTTCTTGGCCGCCTCGCGATAAAGTGATGTCTTGAACAATATTTGCAACTTTTCAAAAAAGTCAAATATTATTTTCCCTCAATAATCCAAAGCTCATGAAACATGATTTAAAGATCTAAAAGTCATAAAATATAATTAATCATAGCATAAATTGGTACATTTCAAGTACCCAAACCCCCGAAAGGCATTCATTTTCAATATGAAACAGTACAAAGTGAATATAACCAATAAAAGTGTTGTCAAATCGAGTGTTATTCAGTACTTTGGCAGCAAGCAAAAAAAAAGTATAATATTCTTTTTTGTCCTTGTTGAGGATGTCGATTACCCCACCCCCAAAGCTCGAGATCAATATGGACTATGGAGTGGTATATATAGAAATTTGGTTTAATAACCGACTTCAACTCATAAAATTTGTCACTATTCGTCGACATATATTATATTTCATGGCTAAGAAGAGTTAATTGATGTGAAATATATACCAAATTTGATTGAATTTTTGTTTTACACATAATCTTTAAAATACATGAATTTTTAGTTATTTTATATTTTCCCATTTCTTTCAATTTAAGAAATTGGAATTCGAAGGTCACGATTTTGGTTTTCATGACAAGTTTTTCACGAACCTACTCGATTTGTCATGAGATTAGAGGAATATATGAGGACACAAAAAATATTTGTGACAAGAGAATATAAGTATAATCTAATTGACAAACGATGTTATTTAATTTTTATTGAGAGGGACAATATCATTTTGTATATATTCCATATTATTGCCACTATAAATTATATGGACACCTTGATGTTCTACATAAGAGTCAGTTTATATTCAATTTTAGAAGTAAGATTCATTGGGAAACTTCGTTGAGGTGAAAATTAGAAAATTTGAAAGTAACTTATTTTACTTGAAATTTTAAAAAGTTGTGTACAAAATAGAAATTTACTCAAACTTAGTGTAATTATGACAAATAACCCTATTATGAAAAGTGAGCAATTTTCATGTCGTGAAAGACAATTTAGCCATGGCAAAGTTAAAGACCAGCAAAATGCAAGAACAAATATTTCTTGTAGGCCAATACAATAATATACACTATATTGATTATGACGTGCGAATTAATGAATATGAAAATCTATAAACGTACTATTAAGCTCAGATGTAACACATAGATCTACGTGTTACATCGGAACTAATTAATTAATCTTTTTTGGAATATTAGACATCTCTATATATGGGCATAATATTGATGTATAGTAGTAAAATGTAATAAAAGGTTTGGAATAACAATATGAATTTGAAAATAAATAAATAATGGGTATGAGTTATGATCGCCTAATGTGGAAAACTATACAAGTAGAACCCCAAATAGGAAAAGCATGCTAGGAACTTTCAGATGTCAGATCTGATACGAAATATCCTCAACAATTGGACTATGTAGTATTTCACCACCCAAGAATTAAAGGGTTAATACAAGTAGCACTCACAGAAATATGCAAGAAACAAAAGTTTGGGAAAGCTAAAATTAAAATTTCCGACAACCGGAGCTGCTAAAGTAAAATAAAAATAACAAAAAATAACTTTCTATAATGTAAAGATATTTTAGACTTATTGAAAGAAATGGTTGAGAAACTTATGTCTTGATGTAGGGTGCGTGTTTTAATTTTTTCTCGTGTTCCTTTTTTGTGCATTGTCTTGTACTCTTATTTGTGAAAATTGGAAGTGAGATATATATATATTTAAATGGGACATCCAAATATTCAAGGAGTACAATCGATCTTTGATTCAAATTTCATTGCTTATACTACCCGAGATTTCTCCAAAAAAAAAAGAGAGAGTAATAAATAGAAAACAAATATGAATTTGGAATGTACAAGAAAGGAAATGTAGCTTATGGAGAGAGTAGTTGCTGATTCGAACTGTCAGAATGTGTAGATGCACTAAATTGTGGTATTACTACTAATGTACACTAGTACAAACTGAAGAAAAGTAAATTTAATTATGAAATAAATTTTGTTACGTCATTCCTTTATCATCAGTAAGTGTGAAATAGTTACACTTATTAGGTTATACTATCCCTACAATTTTGGAACGAAGACAACGATATATGACATACAATTCAAGTTAAATTAAATAATTAAATAATTTTCAAGGCTTAATTGGAATATCATCGAAATTTAGTTAACCATGTTATACTCGGTTAGGTTAGATATGACGACCATCATTTGGATATGTATCACATCCACCACTTAACTTTATACATCTTTAATTAGGAATCAAACTCATCGCATGCGCGTGGTGGAAAGTATTAATTATGAATTTGTATTATTTGGAATTTATGAATGAGATTGTGTTCAAGAATACTTCAGAGTTGTTATAGGACTTAATTGAGTGAATTAAAGTTCGTGCAGTTGATTTTGTTTTGCAAACCTACCCTATGTAGGCCTTGCTTTAGCTTAGGAAATTGGATTTGTAATCCATCTCGTTATCTTAAAGTATTGTAATTTTGTGTTTTGTATTTATATGTCGTCTTCATTTGCTCTCTAGCTACACCCCTCGTGCGGTTTTTAATATATTCTACTCATAGAAAAGGACTATAGCTAGTACTCCTAATTTTGTACCACATTTTTTAGGGTAAATTTTCGTGTATATATAATTAATTACTACTGTATTTGAATATCATATATCTATAGCACATAACATTAATTATAAGCTAGTTTATTTAATTAAAGCAGCAGTACATTAATTAACAGAAGAAGCATATATTACACTTGACCTTAACAAATGACATACACCTAACCACAACAAGCTAGCATCAATCAAATTCCCAAACACATCAATATTAACCTAGAAATTAAAGCAATGTGGCACTTATACATATATGCCACTTCCAAATTAATCAAACTAATTCAACACAATTGATTCAATTCCAATTCAACTAATTATTCTGGGCTGCAACAAGAGGAATAATGCCTTCATCTGCAGCCAAAGGAATAATCTCCAAAGCTGCTATTCCTCCAAGCTTGACAACATCAATGATCTGCTCCTTCAGCTCACTCATCTTGTGCTCCTCTATCTTAATCTCAAGCACCTCAGCTATCTGCTTCTCTTGCACGCCGCCTTCCTTCCCGTCTTTGTAGATCAAATAGAGCACCATTTGAATCACCCCAAAGCTAAACCCCAGAACATTAGGAATCTACACAAGTAAAAACAAATTAGGGTTCCATGCTTCATAATCTTGGCAAATTTAAATAGATTTACACTTACAGCAATGTTATAATCTTTGCGCAATAAGCCATAGAAGAACCACATAACCGCGCTTAGGGTTAGGAAGAATGAGAGAAGAAACGGCATGTACTCCACGCTCTTCGTTCTTATCACTTGCCTCTGCAAATCAATACACAAAATAAACCCTAATTAGACCATGCATATATTTGAGATTATTTTTTAAAAAAAATAGATGAACACTTGGTACTATTTTAAAAAGCTTCAAATGTCTTGGAAAAAATAACCCTAATTTGAAAATTGCGAGTTTCATATATCAACTCCGATAAATTAGGGTTCTTACAACGACACACATAGGCGCGACAAACACACAGAGAGAGAAGACGAGGCAAATCCATCCCACAATACTGGCGCGATTTGTTTCATTCGCGAAGAACTGAGTTAGGAACAGAATCAGCCCGAAACCAACCACGTTCAGCAAAAGAAGCAGCTTCACGGTTTGAATCTGATCAAGATGAGGTTCATGAAAAAACTCACTAGATTCAACAAGAAAATATTTTTTTTTTTGAAGAAATTGCAATTTTTTCTTAAAAGTACCCTAGTATCTTTTGATGCGAAAATGAGGTAGAAGCAAATGTAAGCAGATTGCACGAAGCAGCCAACGGAGTTGATGGTGATGAGGAGGGTGGTGTCGGGCTTAAGAAACGCGTAGTATATCCACAGCATCGCGCTGAAGAGCCCCACGATGTAGGGGATGGATTGGAACCCTGCAGTTGATCTCCTCTTGTAGATTTGGTGGAATGTTGGACTGCAAAAATTAATCAAACATGAAGAAATTTGTAAAATAATTTTGAAGAGCTAGGAAAAATGTTGATTGAATTGGATTGGAAGCTCACATTGGAGCTAGGAAGACCATGAATGAGACGATGTTGCCTGCAGAAAAAAGTATAAATTAGTAAACTAAATATAAAAATTATTTGCATGCTTTTGCATGGTAGTTTACGTGTGCCAAAAAAATGTGAGGGTAATTTTACATACCTAAAAGGCCAAAAACAAAAACCAGCTGAGCCATTGGTGTTTTTTTTTGTTTAAAACAAAAAAAAGATTGATCACACAAGTGGAGTAGAAGAATTAGAGGTATGATGAGGTGAGTGAAAATGGTTGTGGGAGAATCCATTTATATAGAGTGGTGGGAAGGGTGAATTTCGACTTGTGTAATTTCATCTTTACAGTTGTTCAAGACTCAAAAGAATGAGGCTGGATGGTGCTGGTTTAATCACTATATCTCAAATTCTTTTTATCTTACATCCACCCAAATTGCTCCATTTAACCTAATTTGGGCAGTTCATGCACATCAGAGCCCTTTTTCGTATAGCATTTGATTTCTTGCCATATTTGAATTATATATTGCTGTTTTTGTCTTTAGTCATCAAGCCCAAATCAATGAATAAATACGAAAGAGGTCTTGCTTAATTCCCTTAGGGCTCGTTTGTTTGGCGGGAAAGTAATGTTGATTGGGAAAGTGATTTCTAGGAAAATGATTCCAAGGAAAATGAATCCTACACATTCATAATTCTCTGTTTGGAA
>JAYJMF010000091.1:2777774-2793849 GCA_036873715.1 Salvia sclarea
TGAAAATTTATGAATCTGCCAGGTAAATTTGTGAATCCGAAAACACGGAAAAAAAATATAATTTTCGTAGCTCATGGAATTCGAACCCAATGAAAAAATCCGTGTTTTTAGATTCACAAATTCATCCGGCGGATTCATAACTTTTCAGGTTCTTCCGTTCTCACTTTAAAAGTGGTTCTCTTTTGAACCTTTCCCTCTATATATATATATATATATATATATGTTGATATAATATATTCGATTTTGTATAAACGGTCCAACCGGTCCAACCGGTGACTCAATGACCCAATCAAATGACCGGTTCGACGTCCGGTTCAGTTTTCAACACACTGCTTTATCCATTACTACATCAATTAACCACAATCATATGAACCCTCATGTCACTCAGGGCTTGAAACATGGCTTTTACTATTGATGAACTGGGTAGTAAGATATCACATGGGGATTATGTAAATTGTAATTAGCAACGTGTTTAGACTTTAGATTCCGAGTAACAAAAGAATATCTTGGTGTTCTTTTATATAATACCTAAAGAGGTTAGTTTTTTTTTTTTTTTGTGTTAGAAAAAAATAACATTTACCTAAAGAGGTTAGTTAAAGGTTTGAAGTTACATAAACCGAAGAGATGCTAGCTTAAAGTAAATGGTGAGTTAATTGAACATAAATAATTGAAGGGCTACAAGAGTTCATAGGTAAAGTACTCTATTAATGTGTATCTAACTTTTTGGCCATCTAACTCGGATTTCCAAATTTTTTGCTTTTTCTCTTTTAGGAGAACTAGTATTTGTCATCGTGCCATGCACAGCAATCACGGCTGGAATAACAAAAAATGATGACAATAATGTTAGTGAGAATATATGTTTGATGAGGGGAATGTTCAGATGTCTTACCGAATATGGTATGAAAGACAGACTTTTCAAGTGAAGATGAGGAGTTCTTAGAATGTTAAAAAAACATGAACAAAATTAGAGAAGAGAAAATACAGGTTCATGAAGTGAGAAAATACAGGTTCATGAAGAGAAAATTGCAGAATCATAAAAAACGAGGCTAGAGTTTGGAAAATCATCAAATTTAGTAGTGCCCGAGTGTTGGGATGAAAACTAGTCGGAATATGAAACTTTAGATGGATCGGTTCCATCCTTGAATTCAGATGAAGATGCTGAACCATTCCAACGGAAGGACAAAAATTTGTTCAATGAAAAAAAAATGATTATAAGGAGTTAAAAATTGCAACTTGGTATGAAGTTTGAGGATGTTAAAGAGTGTAAAGATGCAGTTACGCCATGGACCATTTTGAAGGGCTATAACATCAGCTCGACAAAGTCTGAGAAAAAATATAATACAAGCTAAGTGTGAAGAAGGTTGCCCTTGGATGTTATATGCTAGTAAGTTTACTTGTGAACCTACATGTGTTATCAAGACTTATGTAACTAACCGGCCAAGCCATAACAAACGGGAAGCGATACAACTCAATTCCAGCAAAATAGCTCTAATATAGCCAACCCTCTTAGGTACATGAATATTGCCTAGTTGTTCTGGTCCATTTCTAGTTATTATTTATGTAAACACATCTGTTTGAGGCTCCTTCGATACAAACAAATCAATTATACTTGGATATATAGCTACTATTTCCATGGATCTTTTGAAGACAAATCCTTAAATGAAAGCCGAAGAATTAGAAGGGTGTTACAAGTTAATTAGAAGGGTGTTATAATGATAGCTACTATTTTCATGGAACTTTTTAAAGTTATTTAGTAGATCCACATCATTTTGCCACATAGGAATCCTAGTCAGCTCTTTGACTACCAAAAATGTTCATGGGGATATTTTTTATACAACATCAATAATTCGGATATTTTATTAATATTATCAAAAATTCATGATATTTTTTGTACAAATTAAGTAATTTAGTATTTAACTTGATATTTGCCCAAAAATAATCAAACTATCTATTAAACTTTAATAATGCGATTGGGTAAAATATCACGAGGGCGTGCGTGTACGTGACTCTGTGTGTTGGAGGAATTAAAATGACATGTGCCTCCTAAAAAGGAAAAAAGAACTATATTTACTTTAACAAAAATATTCTGAAATCTAATGAATATTTTTTTAAATCCTAAACTATCTGTTTTATCAAAAATATTATGAGCTAATTTTTTGGTTCTAAAATCCTTCAAAATTGAAGAAAAACGAGTGTTTTGACGTGTATATTTGAATTTTCTAGTGGGCCGAGAGATGAATTTGAGATATCTTTGAAGAAAATCATATTTCCAACTTGTATACTTGAATTTATGAGTCAATCTGAAAATGAACGCGAGGTATTTTTGATAAAAAGATACTCCCTCCGTCCCAGCAAAAGTGTTACGTTTTTCCTTTTTGGGCCGTCCCATCGAAAGGGTTACGCTTCTTTTTTAAAACATCTTTATTATTCACATAACTTTAAATAATATATATTTATATTATCACTTTATACCATTTTATAAGTACTTTTTAATTCTCCTTAATTCCCGCGCCAAAAGCAAACGTAACACATTCGCTAGGACAGAAGTAGCAAACGTAACACATTCGCTAGGACAGAAGTAGTAAAAGAAAAACTCCAGTTTTTTATTTAGACAAATAACATAATAGTAGGTAGTATTTTATTAGACTCCTGTTGCATATAAGTATGTTCCAATAAAGTATAACGTTTTGTGTATATATATAAATCAATCATTTTAATATCATTCCATTCACTTATTTAGAAAACAAAATCTACCCTGATAATAGTCATAACATACATTTATCTTAAATGAATTTCAATTATGACTAATACATCTCAATTAATATACACTCAAATTTTATTTTATTTTAGAATAAGGGCACACATACATTCGACTCGATGCGGCAGCAGCAAATCATGAGGTCAGCTTTGATTCGACCCACATAGCAATTTCAGGTGCGCGGCCCTTTTGTATTTAGACGTTTCCATTTTCCAATGCTACTTGACTTTGATACTTTCCCCCGCTTCGCTCATCGTTCAACTCTCACTCTCTCTACCGCCGCTGCCGCCAACACCCACCATGTTTGGCACCGGAGAGCGACGCCCGATGTCCATAGACATTGATCCAGTACACGCCTCTTATTTATTTTTCCTCGACATGCATTAATCGGTTATATGTTCCATTATTTATTTTTTCATTTATTTGAATTTTTGGTTCGTTTGTGCAACATTTGAGCTGATGAAACCCTATCAATTTGGCGTGAAATTGCTTTTCTGTACGACTCTTGTGTAATTCAGTGCATTTCTTTTATTTTTCCTTTTTGCCTCTTTGAGTTGTAATTCAGTGGAGAGTTGCGCGTGGATTCACGAGTAATTTTTAAGTGGAAATGGAGAATGTTATGTGATGAGTTCTAACTGTATGATTTTATTTGAATTATTCTTCTGGTCTGTGTTTGGAGGATTGAATTCATTTACAACTTGTTGTTTAAGCATTTACGAAGTTCTAGGCTTACTGAGAATCCCGTACTTGATGAATTTGAGTCTTCTTGAAGAATTTAAATGGCGATTTTAGGTTTTTTTAGTGGCTCTCTGCACCACTCCTTTTTTTCGTCAAATCTAAGATTGTTTTGGTGTTGAATTTTTATATTGATACATCTGGTTCTGTATCAGCAGACAGTTTTCTCAGGTTAGATCATTAATAGGAGCTTGCATTTATATAGCTTGTCGAAGTGTCATTTTTGCAGGAGTTCATGTAGCTCATACGTTTGGCAAAAACTTAATGGTCCTTGGTCCTTTGTATATTTGGTGAAATATGCAATTTGGTTTGTTAGTTAATCATAATATCTAATAAGGATGATAAGTTGAGACATGTACTTATGTCTGTTTTCGTGGCCCCAATTTAAACAACTTGTCAGAATTTGGGAACTATTGTGGTGAAATTCCTTATGTATTATTTTTCCTTTCTTTTAAAGAAATAAAAACTTAATTGTGATTTTAAGTCCTATCATACCTGTCTTTATGGACATTCGTTATATGCACTAACATTTGGTAAGCTCACACGTGTTATGATATTGAAGGCTAAAAATTGCTGTTTCTGTCCCAGCTGTCAATTGACTCAAGAGCATTGGTCGTCTCTGACACAGCGCTTAATCCTGTTGGAGGAACTTCGCCTTTCCCAAGAGCATTGGCTGTCTCTGACCCAACACTTAACCCTGTTGGAGGAACTTCGCCTTTCCCAAGGGAGGCCACGCAACAGCGTCTGCACGATACAGGTGTTGGATCAGTTTTTAACAATTCTAAGGTTTGCCACTAATTTTCGTACATCTCTGTTCTGGACTGTATGTGCCTGTACCAATTAATGTGATTGATTCACTTGCTTTTTTTGGCTTAAAAATTAGTGTAGTTCCTGGAAAATAATTGGATGTGATTTGCAGAAACTTCAAGATGATCTGCAGCAGCTCGGGGAAAAAATTAAGCATCACGAGGACAATGTCAGCTACTTAAAAACTCTGAGAAACAAATTGGAAGACTCAATTGTTGATATGCAAGGTGTGTATGCATGTGTTCTTATTTTCAAATGTTTTCTTTCCTAACAAACTTCTTAATATAGTTCCAAAAATCACGAAGTATGTTTCGTCAAATCACATGTGATTTGTTGTCTGCATATCAAATTATTTGGAAACAAGAATACCGGACTTTTTTAATACTCACATGGTGAAGGTCTTGGCTCTCTCCTCTCAAATAAAGTAAAATGTTTTTTAGAAAAAAGACTTTAATTGGCGCCAAGCGCGGACGAGTGTATTGGTAATCTTTCCTCCAACCAAGATAAGAGATGACATTGACGCGGTCAATCACATGTATATATGGATCACTGGTCTCACCAAGTGCACAGTATCCTAAATAGCTACTCTCGGTATTACAGAATCCGCCAGGCTGGTTTATCAAAAAAATTTACATATATCTCTGGCATTCTATAGATGCCACCGATCGAAAATGAATTAACACTTTCCATTCAAACTGGCAAGAAACCGAGGGTTCAAATGTAATGGAAACAAACAATGTTGGGTCAAGAGCTCCTCATTCCTAAATAAATAGAAAACTTTGGATCATAATCATCCGTAACGGGTCAAGTCTTTTGAGTCGCACACAGCTTTCTCCTACACCGTTTTCAATGAAGCTTTACAGTACATTCCTTTAATTTTGAACTAGTATGGAATTGATTCAACTTTGTGATCATGAATACCCATTGGTCAGCTGCCTGCTGACATTGCAATCTACAGTATCATTACATTTTTTACTGTCATATCATCTACTCCTGTTTCACTTGTATGACTAGTTGACGTGTCTCATTAAATAGTAAAAGCATACTCATTTCACTTTTTTATTATTTAAATGTGTGTTTTCGCCTTATTGTCCTAATAGTTGCTATTGGGAAGCATCATGCAACTTCTTTTAAAGAGGAAAATGAAAAGGCTGCATGTGTGGAGAGTGAGGAAGAAACAGTTCAGCATATTATGAAGTATGAGAAGTCTGCAGCTGCCCTTCTGTGTAAGATGAAAACTGAAGCTAAGTTTTCTGACCATCTGTTGACTAAAGATGTGGTTGGTGTTGTTGCTACACTTGGAAAAGTTGATAATGCTAATCTTAGCAGGTGGGTATAATTTGTCCGAGTGCTCTCTTATTAATGCTGACATCATTTATCTCTGAGTTCATGGTACATTTTGCATCTTAGCGTCATTGCTGCATGATTGTCCGTTGTTTTAAGACAACATATTTTCCAGTTTTGCTTGCTCCAGCTGAAGCTCATAAATGAAATAACGAGGCTAGTTATCATCTGTCAAGTAGATTCTTGTATAGAAGTTACAGGAGACCATCACAGCAGTGTTCCTTTTTATTAGACGCTAGCTGGAGAACACCGTTTGTAATAAAGAATGTTCATAAATCAATTGACATGCTATAGTTGGAAAGCAAAACATAAAATGGTTGACTTTTTCATTCTTTCAATGTGTAACTTAGGATTCTTTCGGAGTATTTGGGACTAGAAACCATGCTAGCAGTGGTCTGCAAATCTTATGAAGGTGTCAAGACCCTGGAAGCATACACTAAAGATGGACTAATAAATAAAGGTTTCGGCATTCATGAATTTGCAGCTTCTATAGGCAGGCACCTGGATGACCGATTTCATGTTATTTGTCTTGAACATCTAAGGTATGTTGTTGTGTGCTTGAGGTAGGTGTCTTGGAAGTTTCATCGGTTAGCTTCCCATCATGAACAAACCTAACTTTACATTCTATGTTTTTTTTTTTCATCTGGATTTCTGTTAGACCATATGCTGGTGAATTGATAGCTGATGACCCCCAACGGAGGCTCAATCTTGTAAAGCCAAGGTTAATCAATGGTGAAACTCCTCCAGGGTTTCTTGGTTTTGCTGTAAACATGGTTAAGATTGATAACAGTAACTTACATTGTAGCAAATCTGGACACACTTTACGAGAGACACTCTTCTATAACCTCTTCTTGAGTTTGCAAGTGTATAAATCAAGAGAAGAGATGCTAAATGCACGGTCTTGTATAACAACTGGAGCCATATCTCTAGATGGAGGATTGATTAAAAGTCCTGGCATATTCACCTTGGGTCATCAACGGTGAGACGCTTGGCCTTCACTTCAAATCTGTCAATTTCTTCCCCAGTAGTCTGCTTGATTGTCAATGTATCCATCTTCAGTTCGAAGCTTTTAATTCATTATTCTTCTATTTATAATTTATTACTGAAGAACTTAAAGTCAAACAATCACTTTATATTCCTTTTTCTTTTTGTATATTTTATTTAACTTTCATCTTTGTCATAATAGGGGAGAAATAGATGTCAAGTTCCCCTGTGACTCTGAAAAGTTTGTCCCACCGGCAAACAATTTTGAGCTTGAAAATCGACTGAAGGAGACAAGATGGAAGAAGGACCGGGCACTGGAAGATATGCAGAGAGAACAGGAACTGTTGGACCATGCAAAGTTCAATTATGAAACCAAGAAGAAAGAATTTGTTCGCTTTCTTGCTGAAAGCTCAGCATATTTAACTCAGGTAATAGTAATACTGAATTTGTGTCATTATTTATTCAAAGGCTCTGATTCCTCTCTAATCTCCTTTATATGAGCTGCTGAAAGAACTGATTTTGCTTGTGCCTAGCATTTTTAACTAGTCACTGCTTGCAAAAAGATACAAAAAGAATCCACCACAGAGAAATTATCCCCGACTTTCATGAGTTTATCTGCTGTCTTTTATGAAACTCTAAGGACTGCAGTATTTCAAGTCCCCCTTTTCTTATAACACGGGTTTATTCTTCGATTTTTAAAAGGAATGCTCATAGCAATTGTTTCTTGGAGGAGATAACTGAATTTTATAGTTTTACAATATTTTTTCATGAGTACCAGCATATAATGTCTATTGAAAAATAATACTCTCTCAAAAACAGTTAAATACTATTTATTCACTTCGTAAGATCATTTTCTATTTTTTATTTTAATTCGTTAGAGACTGAAAATATGATTCTTTATATCATCAGTATCAGGTGGGACGTGTATCAACCCCTAGATGATTTCATGGAGGCATGTACTCACCAGTGGCAAAGGAACTAGAAGAAACATTTACAGCTCCTGCTAACTAAACTCAGCTTCCATTGTTTATTGAAACATTGTGCACATGAGTCATGTTAGGTTTCAACATGATGGGATGTATATATAAATTCTAGGGCAGTAGTACAGATTTCATGAATATGTTTTTTGATGGCAACATTAGCTAAACACAACAATGGTAGGGTTTTCCTAAACCTTGCTTATCCCTCTAGAAATTGTTGTCAGTTGTAGTGCCATGTTATGAAACCTATTCTAAAATTTGGAAGTCTTTGACAACATAACATTTTTTTTAAGGCTTGTGCACTGGTGTTATATTATGGTTTTTAATTGTCCTGTTTGGGGATGTTTTCTTAAATACATTTTCCTACCTGAATGTGTTTGCATTACATAGTTATAGCATGTTTGTTAATCCCATATTTGGAGCTGTTTTCTGAAAGATATTTACACAATTGTTATGTATATTTATGAATACATATGCTCTTGCCCTCATTTGGTTTCATTTGGCAATTGCATACAGGTTTTAGTTTTACATGCTAATAGTATCATATTCCATGAACTAAGTAAAATGGTACTCTTTTGCCTTCCACTCTTACACAGGAAATCCTGATTGTGCAAAAACTATGCAGAAAGGATTGCCTCACTACGAAAAGAGATGTTCCATTTGCATTCTGGATCATTTCTGTAGCCTCACGATTGGGAAAGGTGCGTAAATGAATGTGTTAAGGGGGTAACCTAGCCAGGGTATGGTGCACCAGTAGAACTTTTCTAATATTAGGAGATATCTGGTAATACGCCACAAAGGAGAATAAACTTGTGCCAGAATCTCTTGTTTCTATCTGCTTTACTGAGAAGGGATGATATGATGGAAACCAAGTCCATTACTGAGTGTTGCTTTGTGTGCTATAGGTTAATGTAGTCCACCACATGCTTTCATATAATGAACAATATTGAGCTTGCTTGATGATATAATCCTTCAAATACTCAATCCTATGTGTTGACTTATTGTCAATGAATCTATCTTATAAAGTAAACGGCCTCTTAGAGGAGAGGTCCGTCCGAGTTTGCATATGCAGTATGGATGGACTTCTTTAACTGGAATCCCGAAGTAGGTAGGTAATGATGAGGTACGAGGTTGAGTTTGAGTTTTCTGGTGCTTTTTGATCATTTTTCACGTTTTCTACCAGTTCATCAACGGTTTGAATGGATTTTGATTGACTGCAATGACATTATTTTACTCTGGCTCCATCATCATAGTGGTGTATATTGTGTTTGTGTTTTGCGATTAGCTTTAGCTCGATGCCATGCTGCAAAAATGATTCATAAATTCCTAACTTAAGAGACTCATTATTTCGCAGATGCGTCAGGCGTGATTACTGATTAATTTACTTGAAGACAACTAGAGAGTAGGTACATTCTAATAGAAATCTGGTACGTATAGATTAATTTTAATATTTGTATAATTTAATGTATAATCTTTTCATAAATTTGACAAAAATAATGTTAGAGCTAGCAATGAATTTAAGTATTTCACACTAATAATGAATTTGAGGTGGTAGTTTAGTTTTGCGGTTAGAACATGCGTGCAATCATAATATTTTGGGTAAAAATGGTAGTATGAAATATTTCAAATGGATTGAAACTTATAGTACGAATATTGAATTAAATATCTAATAAAATTTGAATTAGCAATTAAAATAAAGTGAAACGCCAACCCACTCATTACAAATAAAAATTGTACATGGCACGCTGATTGCTGGTAGTGGTAAACGAATTAAATTACTTAAATATTGATTTGGCAGAAGCTTACTTGAGCTTATTTTGTGATGCTCAATAATGTAAGGAGTCAAATCTAAGTTTGAAACTACTAAGCTTGTACTAAGAATTGGACATGGCATGTTGGTAATGGTGGGATTGTAAACGAATTAGATTACTTAAATCATGATTTGGCAGAAGGTTACTTGAGCTTATTCTGTGAAGCTCAATAATGTAAGGAATCAATTCTAAGTTTGGAACTATTAAACTTGTACTAGATACAATATGTATTAGATAAATAATTAATCTTACTTGTTATAATAATTATTTTTAGTAGACATTATAGTACTTTCAGCACAAAATGGTTTAATATTATAAATTTCAGCTGTCAGAATAAAGAAACGACCTGATCTTATAAGTTCTAGAGTTGGGAGTTTTAAGATAATTCTTGAAATAATATACAGCATGAACGCCACTAAAATAGAATAAGAAGTATATGTCGGGCTTTGAGTCTTTGACAGTATGTGACGTAATAAAATATTCTATACTTTTGATGTGGACCTGACCTTATCACTGATAAACAAAATATTATACTATATTATATTAGTGATGAGTTCACGTAGATGCTTTTCAATCCGTATAAATTACCTTTTCTTTTTTAGAAAAAAGATACTTATAAATATCGGAAATAACAATTCCAAGTAGCTTATGTATGATAATATATTTTTATGTATTATCATTGCGCTTCTTTTAATTTCACGACAACTGCATACAAATGATTTGTAAGATTAATATCACAAGTTGGGCAGACACATATTATCGATATGTATTATGATATCAAAGTTTGTTTATTTAAAATTCCTCACTGGAATAATTTTTACACGATCCGCGTCGTATAATATTTGAATCCACGATTTATATTCGCAAGTAATTTTTGAATAGTTCGACTCTGGTAAGATTTGTACTATATTTCTAGCTCTGTGATTCTTATCCAATTCCAATTTAGATATTGGCTTGAAGTTGAACATGTGGTTTTACTTGCTTAAATTTGTGTTAAGGCTTGAACATAAAGCTATTTGATATTTAAGTTATTCAATTTGTTATAAAAGAAACAAAAAAGTGATCATATAGAATTACTTGTGGGAATTATAAATAACAAACTTTGAGATCATAATTACGGAATTACCATATATATGTGTCTGTCCAACACGTGATATAATTTATGATGTCTGATTAAAATATGACATTATATAATATATTAGATTTATATGGTTTATCTTTTAGCTTCAATGTCACCGACTCAGGATGTAAGTAGATGGATTAGTCTGAATGAAACTTGGTCCAAAGTGGAAACAAGGATTTTGATATTTGTTTGATATTCGTGAGTAAAATTTAGATGGCTGACTGTTTTTTTACATTTCTTCTGATTCATTTATTTATTTTCTTTTTTTTGTAGTATATTTTAGTAACAAGTTGTATCTCTCTTGGATCAGTGAATGGAGATTGAAATTGAGATATATCTCCTCTTTATAGGTAATATCCATATGCTCTATCAATCTATTTACTCCCTAGAAAAGGTAGTTAGTTTTCTTAGATTTTAAAGAAAGAATTTTGATCTACTTTTATTTATAACGACATAATTTGCTTAATACTCACATCAACAATCACTGAATAACAATACTTTTAACTTATGATGTGCATTTTACGGACAGAGACTGTAGATAATATTTTCAAAATATTAGCTGAATTTCATATCTTTATATTCCAAATATTTTGTCATGTAGCGAAATTCAATAGAAGGAATCTTATAATTTCGGTTCAACTCGACCTTTTCAAATCACAATCCTATCACAATCACAAAATATAAGCCACCCCATGATAATTATCCTCAATTTCTCAATTTTAATTTTTTGTGGTGAATATATTTAAAAGATTGGTCGAGGAGAGGACGTGTATGCTTTTTGGACGCAATTCGTGGATTAGATTAAAGGGGGAACAATGAGTAGTCTCAATCGATATAGATAACAGTGACTACTTGTGCACAAAACTCTGCCCAAAATTTCTGTTTAATTTGGAGCCACTGTGCTTTTGCACGGAAAGCATACTATTAATTATTAAACCGGTTAAATAATTATATATATGTCAAACTGCCACTTTTTAGTTTCATTTTTATTTTCAACTAGTAACTTGATTAATTAATTATATATCAAATTATAGGGAATCATCAATGTTTTCGCTACCTGGAAGTTGAGTAAGATCGTTGGAAATATGACGTGACTTGTTGAGGATATTGGAAATACGTTTGAAATTTTTTATTTCTTTATTGACGTCAACCACGTCAAGTTTTCTAATAATCCTATTCAATTTTCGGATATTGGAATTTTCTTTTCCAAGATTAGATTTGTATAATGTTTCCCTAACTTAGTGATATTATTTGTCTAAGTTACTAGTTCAGGGTATATTGAAAAAAGAGCTAGTGGTAATTTTTATAAATTTGATCGTTTATTATGAGATGATGTATATATATCTCATAACATAATATTTTTTGTGAATATATATTGGATATATGTCGAACACAAATAATTATGCTATAAATGTTTGTATGAAATGGGAAGGAATAGTTAAAAAAGGAGACCAATTGCTCAAGTGGTGGCCAATTACTAATGTCGTATCGACTATTTATAAATTGTGATGTGATTGTAGTTCAAATTCATTTCAAGATGTGTTGAGGAAATATTATATTCTTTGTTGACTAATATGGTTAAGTATTTAGGCTATCAGTTCTTTACTGCGGAGTTAATTTAGAAAAATAATTTTTTTTTATACAATCAAACAAGAATAACATAAAGTATAATTTTTGACACTGCAACTGCTACCATGGTAAGTCGGTAACATAATTACACCTCGTGGCACGATTTCCATGTAAGAAATTGTCTATTGAATTTCTTGAGCTATTATATCTTGAAACATCTAGATGAGTACGTGTTTGTTGGCCTTGATTTTCAAATACATTATTGCTTTGTGATAATGAAGTGTGCTTCCAATTTTCTGTTATAAAAATGAGTATAGAATGTCGACATATTGTGGTAAAGTTAGATTCATAATCATATAATCAAAATATGTAATATATACTTAATTTTTTGCCAAAAAGATCTCAAATAGTCAATAATGTGCCTATAAGAGAATTTTATGATTTTAAGGCATGCTATATATGAGCCTATGAGTGATGGAGGAAGTACCCCTTGTGTTGGTTGACGAAATGCATAAAGTTAATATATGCTTCAAAGAGAAATGAGTGCTTTTAAAAGAAAATGTAATACTACTAGAAAACGATCACTATTAACGATAAGGGAAGAGTACTAGTTCCTTAAATAAAAATTTATACGTAAGAAAAAATTGGCTGAAAAGGTGAAACACTAAACTTTAAGTTTCATCAACTTATACTCTCCAAAAAAGATGTAATCTGACATTTTAGAGGAAATTGTAGTAGCATAGTACGTATATAGTAGTACTCCCATAAAATATAGGAATATTATTTGATTACTGAAGTAGCTTGGTTGCGACTAAGACTCCACGTATCTTTAAGGAATATTTTTAAGAAAAATAATGCAAGACTTTTGTAATGGAAAAAATATATTGTTAAGTTTTTATTGTTTTTAAAATTGTATTACTTGCTTTTGAAAGTTAGTAAATAGTATACAATCTTAAAGATCAAAATTGGAGAAAAATATTACTATAAAAAGATTAATTTATAAAGAGAGTTAAACATAGCAAAAATAGTTTTTTAGAAATAACAATAATAATAAATGATAGTTTTCTAACAAATCCACTTAAATTAATGTAAATTTGACTAAAACAAATATATGCATGCCGCATGCGTGATGCGTGTACAGACCATTTACCTAGGAAATAAAATAATAGTTATTGATTGTATGCTTATACATGTTGGTCCAGTATAATTTTGTTTTCTACTTCAAGCAGACGACCCTCAACAGTATGAGTATTATTTGTCATTTTAAACTTCAGAATTAAAAAAAAAAAAAAATGATCCCAAATTAAGACCATAATTTATTATTACTATATAGGGTGGGAGCTAGTTTATTGCTTTATATGGTTTGCCACAAGAGGGTTATCCTGTGAGTATTTTTTTCTCACTACAACAAAAAGTAGATATAGGGGCACATATTTGGAGACACATTTCAATGAGTGCCTCTAAAATATATTATTGAGGCACATAGTAGAAAATTTTAAGTTTTATAGACCTAAAGTTAACTTTTCGCTAAAAAATTGGTTTTGGCGGAATAACTCGCGCCATTCTCATCTTATTTTTTTCCAAACCTTACTAGGAGCCGCCTCAAAGAGAAAAATCAAAAACCCTAGAAGATTAAAAACACCCCTAAAAAACGATGGCATCGGCAAGACAAAAAGCAATTAGAGGGATTTCGCCACAAATTACTACCGGCATAGTTCTCGACGAGAAACCTTCACAAACCGAATTCTGACCATTCCTCTGGTGTTGAAGACGACCTCTACACCATCTCGAATAGCTGCAGAGAGATGGAGGTTATTCAAATCCAGGAAGAGTGCGTGAAGGATGAGCAGAGGAACCTCCACTCCGAGATGTTGCGCGAAGATGAGGAGGTAAAGAAGATTCCAGTATTTTCTTCTGAGTTAGTTCGAGAAGAAGCCTGATGTATCAATAATGTGGGTTTGTTGATCAATTTTGCGATTTTTGAATTAGGGTTTTGGGGGATTTTGCTGAATTATTGATGTTCTCGTTGCTTAATTTTCTAATGGGGGTTCAATTATGATGCTATACTTTTACCAAGTAACGTAAGTGATAATTTATGTTCAATTCTGATGCCACAATAAGGTATTCAAGAAATAAGATAATGTTCTTTTGCAAGAACTTCACCTTTTCAACTAGGAGTGTGTCATCTGTATGTTTTTCTTGCTCCGTTGCGTTTTTTAGCTGCAATTCCCATTGAAGGTGTTTGACAAAATGTCTCTTAGAAATGATTCTCCCCCGAATTTAAGTCCATTTACTTATTAGAATAAAAATAACTATGAAGCTATAATCAAATTGAAAATAAAAAACCCTCTTAATGTGTTTTGTTTCTTTTGTCATATCTGGATTTTAAACCTAACCTGTTTGACTGTTAATTGTGGTGTGGCTCTTCTAATGTTGATCTTTTGTACAGGGATGCTTTGTTACATGGATTAAGAAGAAAAGTTTGACTAGTTATTTTTCATTTATGTCAAGTATATTGGTTGTAGCAAGTTGATAAGTGCTAACAAATATTCTTATCTTGATTATAGTTAAATTAGTTGACGTAATATTGTGCTTAAGATAGTCTTCTCTATATAAACAGGGCATCTAATATTGTGCTTGAGATAGTCTTCTCTATGTAAACAGGGCATCTAATATAAAACTAATTTTAGGCTTCTATATATGGTCAGTGAAAGAATTCAACAATCACACTATATTACCTCAAGCAACCATTGGCCTTGTGATTTAAAAAGGGGAAGTATATTTAAATTAAGGTGATCACGTGTTTGTTTCACATTTTTCTAAACCTTGTTGAATTTGGGTTCTGCATTACTTTTAGTTTATCATTATTTCCTTTTTCAGTCATTAAGCTTCTTTTATTCTATTATACCATTATAGATGATGGAGTTATGAGCTTTTTTAAGTCTCATCTTAAATGGGCTAATTTGTTGCATGGTTTGTGGTAAGGAACTTGAAGGTGTGAAGATGGCTTTGACTGATGGAAAATAGGTAATACTGTTGAAACTTGTCAATATACAAGTGATCATTATAAATAGCCTGCAAAATATTGTGATGCAACACCAACTATTATGTATCAATCTAATATTAGTTCTTAAAAAGGATTTGTTTTTAAGTGCTCTTTTATTTGGCATATTCATGTTTCTTTGGTATTCTTATAAATTATAATTAGGAAGACATCATAAGGAGCTTGAAAGTGGACTTGATCTAATGCGTGATGAGGCTAAAAGAGTCACTGAAGAAGCGGTGTCTGGTGGTGATCAAGGAATAAATAAACATCATTTGAGAACCCATCGAAAAGTTTGACCTTCCAAACTTAAAAGGTATTGTAAATTCAACCTCATCAATGAGGTTTTCTCTTGTTTTACCTCTGGCCTTCACCTTGCACCCGTTTTCATCATATTTCTCATTAGAAACTTCTTTCATGATTCACACTTTCATTATATCAACTCAAAGAAATTAAACTGCCATATTAGTTTGATTAGGTTTTCTTTTTCCATGTAAACTACTGGGTGATTTAATTTGTTTATATTTATTCCCTTGCGCTGTTAATTAACTATTGCTTTGGTTTACTTATTTCTTGTGTTAATTGGTGTAACCTCTTCTCTATGAAATATGCAGATTGTCTTGGACACTTGGACAAAAATAAAAGTCAGATGCAAGAATTTCTTGGAACAAGCACTCAACCTTATTTTAGATGGTGAATTTTTGCATTTTGTACAAAGAAGTCTACGACTCTATTTAGTTTCTTGCAAATGTTGGACATGAATGATAGAATATGATAATTGTGTAGTTGACATTTTGAATTGTTTGTATTGTGGATAATGTGTTCAAAAGATATTGCAAATGTGTTCTAGGCTTCTAGCACTGTTGGAGATTCATAGCTTAGGGATTTGGATGAGAAGATTGTATATTTTGTTGAGTATAG
>JAYJMF010000091.1:2793949-2810663 GCA_036873715.1 Salvia sclarea
GAATTTGAGTGAACTAACTTTTTAATAAAAATATTTACAAATCATGACATAAAATGATTCCCGTCGAATTTCGACGGATTACAGCCTAGTCCCAATAAATATAAAATATAACTACTGTGGAGTATATTTTTTGAAAAGTGAGATAAACTAACTATGTAGAAAACGAAATAATATCACTGTAGTAGATTTTTAAGGGAAATAATATTACAAACATAAAAAAAACCATGATCACAAGATAGAAAACGAAATTGATCGAAGTAGTGGAAGCGCAATTACTCATCAGATCAGCAGCCATTGTTCCAACCTTCTTCGCGTGTCCGGCCATTCCATAAATTCCCCGCAAAACTTCAGTCGTTAATTTGCTACTTTGGCACATAATTTGGTCAAATAATCAGAAAATTCGCGGCAATGACGACTCGTTACTGGGCGGCTTCTCTCCCCGTTGGGCAAGGCGCGTCGGCATCTTCTCTGTGGAGTAGCCTTCAGGAATCCATCTCCAAACAAGCCTTTGACACCGCTCTTTATCGAGTAATGATTCAATTCATGTGCAATTCTGCTCATATTTGTCTGTTGTTTCCTGTGAATTGTAGATCTGATTTGCGAAATTTCGTTGCTTTCCCCAGTTAATTGAATAAAGTTGGTTTTCTGTTTGGATCACGGATGTGGATTTTATTGGATTTTGCAGTTCAATATTCCGAATCTGCGCGTAGGCACCCTGGATTCGCTGTTGGCATTGAGTGATGATCTATTGAAAGTGAGTTGTTTGAAGAATTTAAACGTATTATGTTTACATTGTTAGGGCTTTGGGAAGTAAGGACTGTTGTATAATGAGTTTTATGTCGCAGTCGAACAACTTTATTGAAGGAGTGTCTCACAAAATCCGGCGACAGATTGAGGAATTAGAGAGGGTCTCTGGAGTTGTTAGTAGCTCTCTCACAGTTGATGGGGTTCCAGTTGACTCTTATCTCACTAGGTGATTGTTCTTTCTTTAAATTGAGCTAACCATATGTTCAACTATGCAATGTTCGGCTATGTGAGAATGTCGATGATTGGTGTAGGTTTGCGTGGGATGAAGCAAAGTATCCCACAATGTCACCACTTAAGGAGATTGTGGACGGAATTCATGCACACATTGCTAAAATTGAAGATGATTTGAAGGTATGCTTGCTTGTCTGAAGTGTGATATTTAGGCTCAGTGGTTTCTGGTTTGGTGAATTATTCCTGCAATTTAGTCTTCTGCCATTTTGGGTGTACACTTGAGGGCAATGAATGTTATTGCAGCTGCTACAACATAGTTTTAAAAAAAATAAAAAATAGATGAAACTACTTTGCCTAATTATGTGATGATCAAACTCTTCCTGGCCAAGATCTTTTTGTTCTGGCCTCTCTGTACTGATTTGTGACACTGTAAAAGATCACAAACAGCAAGTAGAGTGAAAAATGATGATTGGGGACTACTGGGGATGTTCACTCCAAGTATTTCGTATAGTTCATTTGTCTTATGTTTCAACAATTTATGCTTAGGGATGCATCAAGGATTGCTTGAAGTGTGATTGTTGAGACCCTGTCTCAGTTGGATAGTACGGACTTGTTTGAAAACTGGTTATTTGAGGCTAAAACTATATTGATTTTCTGATTTTTTTATGAACAGCGAAGCAGTTATATTAAGAACAACTCCTTCAATCTGGCATAATCCTTTGTGTTTCATAATATATCCTCCCTCACACTCTTTGTTTTGACCTTTTTATTTTTGTGTACTTTAGAATTTCAATATATGAGTAATAAATCTATCATCTCTAGCCTCTTACTAAGCATGTTACTGTTGGGTGGATGTTATCTCACAGGTTCGTGTTGCAGAATACAGCAATGTACGCAGTCAACTAAACGCAATTAATCGAAAGCAGGCTGGAAGGTATTTGTTAATCCGAAATGCAGTGATCTGGAATTTTGGCATCAAATGCATATGTTTAAGCGAAGGCATGGTCTTGTTGCAAAATATATGGTGTATTTTTCAAATAAATGTATGAAGTTTGCATTTATCTAATTCCCATAAGCTAATGTTTTGCGAATGGAAACTTGTTCCGCTACCTGATTTGCATGAATGCTCTAGCGCTTCTTGACTATGAGCATCCACTTTCCTTCAAGTCAAATAACTGGCACAAAATGTAGGAGAAAGTCCATTTTATATGCATTTTTCCTTTTGCTATTACCAGGAATTATTTGCCTAGTAAACCCACTTTCGTGGAGCTTTACTGGAATAAAGTATTCCCTACTGATACTTGGAGAAGTCAAATCTGGAAGTTGCAATACTAAAGTTCTTAATAGATCTTAATTCTTTAATTTAGCAAAATTTAGGCACACTCGTAATATCACTAGTCTATCTGGAAATGTCACCTTTCATTCTAAGAAATGGAAAAACCACTGAATATCCAGTCTTGGTTGATGATTCGCTTGAAAATCTAGATGCATAAGTAAAGCATCAAAATAGATCATGGATACTGTTGTTTTTATTATTTCTCCATGCCGGCTTTATTTAAAACACTAAAGTTACAGAATTGTGATTTCATGATAAAAGACGATCAATTTTTTTCATAGATATTAAGATATTTGTGGGAGGATGGCTTTATTATGGATAAATAGAAAGAGCCACAAGTCTTAGATCAATTTCTCTGGAGGATAGCATGGTCTTAAGCATTTTAAACATCACAGACGGGAATATGTACTCCTGTGATTAACTCAAAGCTGAAATGTCTAGCTGATCCAAATAGTTTAAATTTTGCAGCTTAGCTGTTCGTGACCTTTCCAACTTGGTGACGCCAGAAGACATTATTACTTCAGAACACTTGATAACTCTCCTTGCAGTTGTTTCGAAGTATTCTCAGAAGGATTGGATATCAAGCTACGAGTCAATCACAGACTATGTGGTAAGGGCTAAATAGATGGTTGTGGACAGATCATGTTCTCTCTCGTCTGCATTGAAGGGCCCCTCTATACATTTCAACCTTCATTACATCACTAAAATATGTGGTTCTAGAAATTCCAACTCTAATCATCTTTTCCCATGCCACACATGAAAATTAGCATTTTGTTTGCTTGCTGGCTGCTTTAACTATATTGCTTTTTTCTTGAAATTGAATTCCGATTAGTAAACTCCACCTTCTTGATAGAACTAATTTTTTAGGTCCCCAGATCATCAAAGAAGCTCCATGAGGACAATGAATATGCTCTATATACTGTAACATTATTCAATCGTGATGCCGACAATTTTAAAATTAAGTGCCGTGAAAGAGGTTTTCAGGTGAGGTTGCCATTTCTCATGCATTTTGTTTCTTTTTCCTGATGTATTCAGCATTATCTCACAAGTATTTTTGGAGTTGAGAATTCATGAGGTATGAAATGATTCCACACTGAATCACATTTTATGAAATATAGATTCGTGATTTTGAATATACTCCGGAGACACAAGATTCTCGAAAGCAAGAGCTTGAAAAGCTGATGCAAGATCAAGAGACAATGAGAAGCTCTTTGTTGCAGTGGTGCTACACCAGTTATGGCGAGGTATTAATTTCACCTTCTATTAGGCTAAGGATTTGTTTCAACAAAATAAGGATAAGGTCTATTCAAAGCCCTACACTATTTCCTTTGGTCAAAATTGGCACTAATCGGTGTCATCCAGCCTGAACTTTTGAAGAAAGTGCACCTATCCCCCAATTGGACAGAAATTAATTGTCGTTTTAGGTGTTTCAGTGTGTGTGAGGTTAATGCTGTTAATTACTCAGTCTAAAGAAGCAGCTGGGTGCAATATTTTCTAAAGTTCTTGTGTTAGAAAGGAGTTTCAGTCTCTACTTCAACTGTGTGAAATAGTTTAGCGGAGTGGGTGGACCTTTTCCCTGCAAAATATATTGGTTCCAGATTCCGCCTTCCTTAACAAATGAGTTCCAGCGCATTTACCTTGCCATGGTCATATATTCAGTTTCTTTTCCTGCAATGTCCATAAAATATTTATGGTCATATTCTCTTGATCACTGTGTTTTATTTTTGGTGCTATTTTTTAGGGGTGGGAGAAGTTGTTTCGGTGAATACGTTAAGATAAGTATTTTATGGATGTGTTGGTAAATTAAGGGAAAAGTTATTGTTCTACTGGGTAACCAATTGTTAGGTGGTAAAGGCAGATTTCAGTCCTATTTTGAGCTTTATAATGAATATGTCCCAACGTTAAGTAACTAAAAGTTGATATCCAATGTTTCAAAATAATTATGCCCCTATGTGACATTTCTGTCACTTGAAATCCAATATGCATTCTTTCCACACCATATCATACTAAATGATAAATACAATTACTACGTGGATTCTTTCACACACCATGTCATACTAAATGATGTCATTTTTGGTACAAAATATTAAAAAAATCCAGTCTTAGCTGTCAAAATTCCGGTGTCAGCTATGGCAAAAACAGCATTATTTTCTGATGTTGCGTGTGAAAAAGCCTCATAATCCTCTGTATATAGTATCTATTTCCATATAAGATTCCAGTGAACCATGTGGGATTTCAGGTGCCGAAAATGTCTTTGAGACTTAGTTGTTCAAAAGTGGAAAGGTAGATATATTTGGAAGTTGGGATATCTTCGTTAAAAATTCAAATGTTAGGACAAAATCTGATATTTAACCTATAGTAAACTGTATCAGATCTCCATGCATCTTCACTGCAGATGATATGGTGCTCTCTTTGTGAGATTTAATAGTTCATGACATGGTATCGCTGCAGTTCACTGAGGAGTCTAGATATTCCAACTGGCAATTTTCTATCTTGGAGTGCCCTAGTATTGTATTGTTACTGGCTAGTTATCTACTGCAAGAGCTACAAGAATCAAATAAGACCAGATTAATAGGTGCAATCTTAGATTAATCCAGATTTATATATCTGCATCAATGCTCATATGAATAAATATATTCAACCACTAGCAAGTTCATTTTCATACACAATACATTGTAATTGATGTTCATGTCTTTATGATTACCTGAGCAAATTGTCCCTCTTCCTAAGAGAAGACAATTTTTTACCGGGTTCAAAGATCGTGTTTTTTTTCAACCCAAGGTTTAATCCCTATGTAAGTAATATTTTGAGCTTGACATGCTTAGACATTTAGTAGTCATCTGCTAGCATGTTTATTACTTGCCTTCATATATATGACTCTAATCTAGAGTAGTCTATATATTTTGTTTGGTGGATCATGCTACCTGAAAAATCCAAGGAATGATGATCAATTCTTAATACTCAAATTTCAATTGTCCTGCTAATTTGACCCACAAATAATACATATGCACCACACCCATGCATTCCTAAACATAAAGGTTAAAAAGCTAGTACCAAAAAAATGAAGTTTCAAACTTATCCAGGATTCTTGGCCTGTTATTCGGATTCTTAAATTCAATCTTTGTTTTTCGACAGGTCTTTAGCTCCTGGATGCACTTTTGCGCTGTACGTGTCTTTAGTGAAAGCATTCTGCGATACGGTCTGCCTCCATCATTTCTGGTAAACATCCGATCCCTCTAACTTCTATATATCATGTTTATGTTTGTCCTTCTATTTCCCTTGGATGCACTTGATGAAGTAATGTATACTGAGAGGCTCGCAAAATTTTCTATTTCAGTCTGTTGTGTTGTCACCATCTGTGAAAAATGAAAAGAAAGTTCGTTCCATTCTAGAGGGATTATGCAGCAGTTCAAACAGGTACTCCTTTGGTTCACAACTGAGCTTTGCTATAAATTCAGAGTTTAGATCGACTAGAAGTGTCGAGATACAGTTCATCTCACGTTGTCTTCATTTGTAAAAAGATGTAGAGGAAGGGACAAATGTAAACCGTTGCATGTGTTGAACATGCATAGCATTTACTATGAAATGGTTTGTCTTTGGTCCACCTCTTGAAGCAGATACATTGTTCTTTCGTTTCACTGACTCCACTATGCCCCCTTTCAGAATGCACATGTTTTTATGGTCCCGGGATCATATGACCTCTGATCTGTGTCAAATATTTTCCCTAGAGAAAAGCCTTGTTGATATACGATTTTTGTCTTGTTTGTGAGTGCAGCACATACTGGAAAACAGAGGATGAAGGAGGGATGGCCGGTTTTGCAGGCGACGCAGATGCTCATCCTTACGTCTCCTTCACAATTAATCTCATCTAGGCTGAGTCACCGGTGTTGTGGTCCATTTGCCTTGCCTTCCCCAATAAGGACCGTTCTGCACTTGTATAATAGAGTAAATTATCCAATTCATTCCTTCTTTAAGAATTTATGCATTGTCTCTCGAACATTGGTATGACGTTTTTTCTCGTTGCCCATCTTCATTTCTCCTTTGTTTGCACGAGAATATTCTATTTATTGTAGCAGATGTACCTCCTCTCGTATTTATGCTGTCGAGTGCTGGTGGACCAATGGAGTCATATGTATTCTCACTTGAGAAATTATTAGTGAGAATAAACCATTTTTTTCCGACCAAATTGATGATGTTGGCATTGCTTTTTCTGTATGTTGTCTTTGGTGAGGATGATCTGTTTTCACAGTTTTGATTGTCCCAATAAAACCACAACATAAATAGTGTTGAACTTTTCAGATTGTGACTTGATGAGGTGAATATGCATTAGGTATGTTATACAGTAGATGATACCAAGGAAAATTGTGTTCACATACACTCTCAACAACTTGGCAATTTGCGCTCTCTTTGTTGTCATTTTGTGTGGAAATATACGGGGTTATGATGAGGTTGCAGAAGTTGAAGCCCCAGTGTTATATTGTTGCAAACTATTATTGTTACAGTTTTTGACTATTCGATTTGATATTTTTGTTTTGGAGTTTAGGACATCATTTCATTGGGTAAAATATCAAAACCGTATAAGGATTTAATCGGTTATGAAAAGTTATTTATGTTCCTTTAGTTAAAAATGATTATCATGTTTAGTTAAAAATGACGCTCATTGACTGGGTAAATGTAGGAAATGTGCGTGCAACTTAAAAATTGGTTATTGGCAACAATTTTGATACAAATTTAACACCCGTTTGTAATTTTATCAAGATTGAGATTTTCATTCAAATTGAACAATATCGTTTCGATCAGAGTAGCATCACCTTTAATTTGGACGGAAATCTCCAATAAAATTATAATGGTTTCTTAAGTTCCCATTTTTTTTTTTTGGGTCAGAAAATGAGAATAAATATATAATAAAAAAAAACCCGCATCTAGCACAAGAAGTGCCAAATTACATCAAGCTTTAATAATCCCAATACCTTTAATAATCTCAATATAAATTACTTATAATTTGTAAATGTATTTCTACTTTACCAAGAAACCACCATCGCGTAACATAAATATAAGCATATATTTAAAGAAATAGTTAAATATTTGCAAAAGAAAAGTTGATGGTGAGCGTAGGTTGAGAGATGATGATAAGACGGCGGTTTCCGGTAGGCGGTGGCCCTCACCTCACAATAATGGCGGTGGTCCAAACACGCCCTTAGCGGCTCGAGTTTTCCACGTTTTCCAAAATTCTCATCCTATTCATCATTGCCCTCAACCCAATTTACCCCCATATTTGTTTTATTACGAGGTATTCAAGAATGTTTTTCTTCTAGATTGTATTTTAGGTATTATATGTCCAAATGTGCATGTATGTGTAATATCATGCTCATTCACTTTGCTCAGGTGACCTTTTTCAAAAAATAATAAAAATTCAAGCTTTATCTGGCTTATTTCTGCCTAAGCTAGTAAATACATGCTTTGGGTGTAGCTACTATGCAATATGATGGAGCTAGGATTTTAGAAATGAGAGGACGAAATTATATTTTTGTATTAAAGAACAAGTTTGGATGGATGGTTTGGTCACTACAACCGATGCCATTGTTGAAAAATATTATGAATGACAATTATGTAATCCGTAGTTTTTGGACAATTAAGTATAAGGTGGTTGATCCGCTAGTCCATATGTACTTTTTTTACAACCACGTCAACTTATTTCGATTGAGGTCGTAAACCACACAAATTTTGAAAGACATATATTTGTGTTGTAATAAAAAAATTGTCAAAAGAGGTGTTATCAATAAACAACTAGATTCCCTCAATGATCTAAGTTTTCTCTTTTATCCACATGTTCAAAGTATTTTATTTTATTTTATGAAACATAAGAAAATGGTTATGTAGGCACTGCCTAGTGTGAAAAAGGCCACCTAAAAGTGGGATGGGCCTAATAGCACCAAAGCCTAGTGCCCAAGCTGCTATTGTAGGCTTATTTTTGCTACACTAATTAATTAAATTAGAAGTATAAAGTTCATGAGCCTAAATAGTTTAAAAGACAAGCCATCAAAATTCATTAAATCTGACATGTCAACATATTTAGTCTGCCCTTATTTGATGAATAGTCAATTATAATGTTGTCTGATCTGTTGCGAAGTATACACCATTATTATGCACAAAACTACAAGTTTGTTAATTTGGTATATTGTACCAATATATACAAATACAGTAATATATCAAAAAAATAAAATAAAATTCCTCATGTATTTCTACGATTAATGGTATTCAATATTATGTTAATTATGGAGTGGTTTAATTATTTCTTCTAACTTCCTCAGTGTTCTGCATCAATTCAATATGAGAACCTTTGGCATCAGGCATCGATCAAAAAATAAAATAGTTAAGATTGATTTGTAATTACATAACAACTGAAAATTGATTATCTTAAAACCAATTTCAATAAATTAATATATGTCCATGTATATATATCCTAATCAAAACATAAACAACAAACAACATATATAAAATTAGAATGGAACACCCTAGCCAATCAAGAACGTGGTGCATCAAGCTTGCATGTTATTTGACTAGTCATTTATATCTAGCTAGATATTGTTTTGGAAGTCATTAATAGGGTGAGGGACCATTGTCCAAACAAATAGAGAGCAACAAAAGTATTGACAAACAACATTATAAAACTTATAAAATGAGAATTGAGTTGGGAGAAGAAGACAAAGAAGCAAGTGGGGTTTGAATATCCTAGTGAAGATTAGGACAAGGCCATATGGGTTAGATGCATTACATGAAGACATTAACTTATAACATCAATTGTCACCTTCTTCCTTATATATAGTCACTAATTAAGGAGACAACACAATTTCAATTCACAATGCTACCATACCGCCCCCACCATATGCATATATCGCCGCACCACCCCTACTTCAAATTCAACGCGTTACCATTTAATTAATTATACAAATCTTATATCTAAGTTTTGAGTCAGAATTTTTGAATTCTAGATATAAATTTATGTATTTTTAGAATAAAAATGAGAATAACATGACAATAGTGAGTTATTGTGTGATCCCGACGTCTTTGGATGTCGTGAAAATCGTGATCTGAATCGTTAGACAAATTATAACTGTTACAATCGTCGAGCAAACCGACAGTTAACTATCCAATTTTTTGCATTTCTTTAAATTTTGTTTTATTGGGTTTTAATTTGTATGTTTGAAGTTAGAACTTGGAAACTTGTAACTTGATTTTCTACATTTTGTAAGTTGTGAGTTAGAATGTTAGAAATTTTAATGTTTCTTACATTTTATAAATAAAAAATTGTATTGCTTGTATATTTGTTTATTTTATACCAATGCGCGTATGATCTTTTTCAATCTGAATTGTTATTTGTTAGTCAAGTTCAGACATAATTAATTATTAATTCAACTCAGAGAAATTAATTATCGTGACATATCATTAATTTTATAGAAACTTAAACTAATTTTTATATAAAGATGATAGGTTATTTTATCTTAATTAGTACAAATATTAACAAATACTATTAACAATTAAGGAAAAAATTATCGAATATTTCATGAGCAAAGGAAATAAACAAACAAATTAGTTCATTTATTACTTATTTGCCTTTATACAGTTAAAGTGGGAAAATAGGACTTCAAATTCTGATATTTCGTCTTTATGTTTGAGACAGTGCTAATTTAATTAGGCAGTAGCTAGGGCAACCTCTATTCACCTAGCCAACCTCTGACTGTCCTACACAATTCTTGAGTGTTTTTCTGCTCCCTCTTTTGGTTTATTGTTTTGTTTTTATTATTCTAAATTTTATATAAGTCTTTCTACTCACTTTTTAAGATGTTTTAGAAATGTCCCTCACTCAATTAAAAGATTTTGTAGAAATATATGGTTATTCAAACTTATAGTATATAGTAGAGGTGATCATTATCAAATCTATGTGGAATAAAAAGGGTTACTTCAACACGCTTCCATAGATGTAGATCTTAATAAACATCGAATTTTTATATATACGTGAACAAAAACTCATCATCGAACACTTGGACCGCTCTGATACAACAATAAAAAATGGTAACTCCGGCCACATAAAAGGAGAGGGTTATCCAGACTTGTAGGTAAAAAGACAAAATCATTATGAAGTTGATGTGGAATAGAATAGTTAACTTCAATCAAAACTCGTACATGATTGATTTTTATTTTATTTAGCTTAAAACTACGGTTACAACCTTTAAAATAAAAGAACTCAAAATTTGGAGATAAAAGTATAATAATAGACATGTCGACAGAAAAAAATTACGTACAACATATATGTATCAACTATTTCAAGCTAGGCTCCATTAGACCCACGATTTAATTGAAGCCCACTTAGCACCTGGAGTTTTATGAAGGCATCAATTTGTCTTGATTATATATTTATTACTATGTGGTAATACGGTGTTTTGCCGACATTTATACGAAAAATTATTTTTGCCTAATTTTCAAAAACATGCACATGATATCCTAAATGGCTAAAATACCTTGGATATAGATGTGTACGTTTGGTTTTAACCAAAAAGTCTTACGTATTCTTATACATTTGCGTCAAAATGTTCAATTGGCGAGCTCAATTAGTGAGTGAGAACTGAAAAGCTCAATTGACGAGTGAAAATCAAGCACATGCATCAACATATATCCAAGTGTATTTTTGTCATTTAAGTCATTGGTGCATGTTTTAAAATATGTGGGCAAAAAAAAATTCTTATAAATGTGGAGAAATAAAACTTTCCCCATCTATTAAATCTAAAAATAAGAAATTCCCAAACGGATTTAGTTATTTTCTTCTTTCTGTGTAATATATTTAGGCCTTCATAGAAATGAGATCGAGGAAGCGTATATGAAACGAACTGTTACTGAATGCAACAATTTTGGCTGCATCAGTTGGCAATAAAGCATTTTTTATATTTTTTTAAGAACCAATTTAGCAATAAAGCATTAAAAATGAGATAAACAATGCAATTTGAAATCAAACTAACTAACATTGCATTTAGATTTTAAAATGAAAAATATAAATGAAGTAATTTGTCGTGGCCAAATAAGTTTTACAAAATACTACTACTATGTTTTTTATACATAGATTATTTTATATTTCATTTTCTGGGGTAGGGGGTGGGGTGGGTTACTATTTGGTGTGGCCGGTAAAACTGTAAAAGACATGTTGAGAGAGACAAGATAGGTGAAGTTAATGCAAGAAAATGACAAAAGAATGGGGAAGAAGAATCTCTCCTTCTCTATAAATTAATCCATTCATACAACAAATCAATTAATTGTAGTATATAAGTTTGATAGTGATGTCACTATAAATTCTCTTAATGTTGGATATCAACATTTTATTTCGTTCAAATATTGAACGATACTCATTCGATCAGTTCTCATCCATGTAATAATTTTTCCATGTAAATTATTTGCTAGATACTCATAAGAAAACTACTCACGACCGTCGATTTTAATTAGGAAAAATACCTACTTGTATTTATTCTCTTTGACTTTCCAAGTAAAAATCGTTATTCTATTCACATCAATTTGGTATGGATAATTTCAATATATAAGTATGGACTATCATCCCTTTTTGTAAAGCCTTTTTAAAAAGGTGAGGTCTCATTTCTAATATGATATAATTCCAAGTAATCAATGAGAATATCTTTGTTCGCGTGTAGAAATTAGATGTTCATTTCGACCACACATGCGGGGATGTGTTCAAGCCACCCATTCTAACCCGCATCAGGCGTGTTTAAGCCACCATTCTAACCCACATAAATTTGGTAAAATATGTCTCAGTTTAAAATCGATTTTATATCACATTTATTTTGATCATATCTACTTCATTATAAATCATATTGGGGTGATTAGTGGGCTATTGATATCCTTAAATAACAATATTTTGGATTAAAATAAAAGAAAATATTTAAAAGTCATATCACGGAAGACTCAAATTCGAGATCTTTGGTCCGGGGTGTTAATCCCTACTATTAAACCAACACAAGGACATGTAAAAATAATCTTAGTATCCCTTAATGAATACTGAAACGATGCAACCTCCACTTTATAAGTATGAAATTTAGAGTTCAAATTCCACTCATTCCCAACCACCACTCGAGTAAAAATAGAGTATAGTATCAAGAAATATGTTTCCAAGTAAAACTCGTAATCATATGTGCATATTGCAGGTCAATAATTGTAATACATAAAAAATTAATTAGCCAGACCTGATTGTTGTTTCAAATTTGAAGGAAATTTTAGTTTCAAAAAGAGACACTTCAACATTTGACACCGCAAAAGTGAAGTTTGTAGTAAACTGATAAAAATATCTACTTATCAATTAGTTGTCGTATCGTTGACTCACAGTTGACTAATTTTGTGACTAGTTCAACACTTCAACTTACATTCGTTTATCACATTCAAATAAATAAGCTAAAGCCATATTTTTTATATGCTTGAAAAGAAATCATATGCATGCACTTTCACGACAAGTATTTCTTCTCGATTTACTTCATTTGAATTGAAGCGAGATTTACTTTTGAACTTATTATCTTATCGAATGCAATAGTACATCACAAAAATCTGCATATATTTCAAGAAAAAAAACTGCATATGTTTAGGTAGAAACATGTATGCTAACAAAATAGAAATATATATGCAGATTTTAAAATAAAAACTTGCACATAAATACATACATATATCATTCTTGTATATATCTCTTTCTTACTCTTATCTTCCACGTGTTTTTTTATTAATCATTTGCTTCCTTCGATCCATTAATTCTTTTGAATTATGGTGTTATGATTAATAATTAAAGATCTAAACGAGAGAATGAAATATGGAGCAATAAATCGCATATTATTTTTCTGTTTCAATAGCATGTGTTTTTTTTATTTAATTGTATGTAGTTTTCTGCGTAACTATATGCATGTTTTGTTTTCTGTATCACATGAAAAAAACCAAATTGCTCTTATACTCTTACCAAGCATATATATTCAGGTCCCCTAACTTAAAAATCCGAAAAAATCTCCATTAGATGAATATATGAAATTGAGCACTACATATATAATACAGTACATATTACCTAAGTTTTGGATACTATATGATCGAATCACTATATATAAATGACAAATATTTCTGTCAGGCCGGCCTGACCGTCAAACCCATGGTACTTCATGTTATATGAATTGGTACTTTATTCAATATATATTGGTACTCTATATGAATGAACTGTGTTTTAAGTGGTACTTCATGTTATATGAAATGATAGTATGTGTATTGGTGAATGGTACTTTGGCCTAACAGAAATGTGCCCCTAAATGAATACAAAGAGTAAGGACCACTACCTCAAATAGCCACACCAAAAATCGTCATAGTACATACAATTTCAACAATGCATGAGGAAAAATAAATAAATTCAAAGAACATATTAAAAACTCATCACTATGTATTTAGAAGCTCCACATGCATGCTTAGTTATATGAAGAATAAATCTTACTTCACTAGGCAACAATCAACAAAATCTTTAATTAATTAAGAGTAAACATATAGTACTCATTGTGTGCGACTAAACATATGTTCTAACACACAAATGTTCTATGTGGTCCTATAATCATATAAATTATGAACTAAAATATTAAACTCTATATATAAAAGAACATCCAATCTGTCTTAACGTGTTACTATCTTTAGAAAAAGTGCCATATTATTGAAGTTTAATTTGGTGGTCTAATATGGAGACACGACTATATATATGCTTTAATTATAATTGGCTTAGCACAAACTACCAGGATAAGAGTACTGGTGGAACTTAATTATTATAAACGACGGATTATATTTATCGATCACCCTCAACAAACCATAATTTGACACATAAATAAGCACAGTCTATAGTTCCCCCAACAAAGATAGTAGGGAAATCGAAAGCAATCCATATCCATATCCAAATCAAAACCTATATATGCATTATCTTAAATTATTGCATTTCTCATAAAAGCTACTTACAATCAATTTACGATCCACTATTCGTCTACGCATGAAAACAACGTGCATATGTATGTGTTTATGAATAGGGACGGAAGCAGAAATATAGCTCGCCAAAGTAATAGAACGCTAAATATTTTTTAGGTGGTGCAGTCAATCATAATTTTAAGAAGTAATATAGTATAATTTTAAAACCATATTTAAAAATTAATAAGGATATTCGTCTACGCATGAAAACAACATGCATGTATGTGTTTATGAATAGTGACGGAAGCAGACATATAGCTCGACAAAGTGATAGAGTGCAATCAATCATGCATATATATTTTAAGAAGTGATAGTATAACTTTAAGACAGTAATTTAAAAATTAATAACGATCTGAATAATAACTAATATAATTTGAACTTCATGATAACATATAAAAACTCACAAACGTCATCGCCTAAGAATTGATGAAATGAAATTACAGCAGCATGAGATAATAATCTTGTATATAATAGAAACAATGAAATAAAATTAAACGTATATGACTAAAATAGACTAACTAAGCAAGAACTATGAATAATTTACCGCCACTTCTTAATATAGTTATATAAGTGTATGGAATTAATTAATTTTATACGTTAATATTAATATATATGTTGCAAAAATAAAATTATTTAAGTTACTTACAAATAATTAATAAAACAAACAATAATAGATTCAATAGTATAATTCAACACAGTAATGAAATTATAAGTCGCAATGTAAAGGATATATTATATACATGCATACTAAATACGCTCGAGTTGTCTTAAAAATAAATGTGGCATATCCTTAATGGCTAATCCTGTTTAATTTGGTGGAGCAACATGTGAGATGTCTCAATTGATATTTTAATTAATGGTGTTTTTGATTCATGAATTTGAGAAAGAGGACGGAAATGAAAATTAATCAATGGGATTAAGATTATAGTAATGCATGATTGTTGGAGAAAAAGAAGTAGGCATGGCGATGGATGCATCCACGTTTGCAAAATGAGATATAAAGTGATGGATGAAGACATACTTGCATGGCCATGTCACATCCAGATTATGATGACTCATGCCATTATGTGTGATCATATTCACCATCAATGTGCCAAGTACTACTATTGGTATTATTCTAGAGAGGGACACATTGCTTTGGGTTTAGGGGATTAATGTGCCACATATATTAATCAATGTTGGAAATTATATAATTACTACTTATCTATCATCTGTTATTTTAAGTGCTTTTTAATTTTTCACTATTTTATAATTCCAAGTGACATATATATCATAACAGAGATCATACACTGCACAAAGGCGAAACAAGTACCCATACACAGACGAAAATAATACCCGCGGGCAGACGGAATTTAAATTGATCAGAACCACTCGCAAAGAAGAGTTATTGAGTGCCTCAACTTTATAACCATGAGCTAAGACCCAGTTGGCTTATGTATATAATACTCCATTTAATTATGGTATTGCATACATAACTATTTTTTATTTATCTTTTTGTACTTATACATCGTTTTAGTTTTTCTATTCGAGTATGGGTCGGGCAAATTTTGTTGAAAAGATTTGGGATATTGTAATTAGTAAAAATTATTCTAATTGTGATGCTTTTAAAACTATGTGAAATTTAAAAATCAGATTAAAATTGTTTTATTTCTAGATTTCAGTATGGCTTCAGGTGGTTCTTGATTATGATGACTTTTTAATTAATATTGGCATTTCGTGGCCATCGTCATTGGTGGAGAAAGATATGTAAGTATTGGTTGATCGATCGAGCAATTTTTGGGACGTTTCTTGGATTGGAAAATTCGAAGTTATTATTTTGTTGAATTAATGACTTATAGTTATGGCCATGTACGAAACGTATTATGTGTCCTGTAACTTGGACCACTAATATTAAACATGGACCGGACCGTCTACTCTGACTAATTAATTAAATCGTACTGTTTTTTTTTGTAATTAAATGATGAAAGTTATATGTCGTGCAGCAGTGGACTCAAAATTAAAACCTTATGTAAATTAATAAATTATAGTTATAATTGTATATGTGTTAAATTCAAAACTAATTAAGAGATAACTAATAAACAAAAATAGCTGGGATGTCCTCATGCACGTTTTATTGATTACTATGTTAATAATAACAACAACAACAAGAAGAAAACTTTCATATGCATATAAGATTAATTTGTGATTATTAATGGAAATAAAATATATCAGTCTTATATTAATCTTATTATATATAGCAAAATAATTCGAGCTCATACCTCGATTATAGGTCCTACGTGGCATCACCATAATTCTATAATTCTATTTATCTAAATTCTTCATTTTTATATATTTTGATATTTTTTAATTAATAAGTACTATAGAATGTGATAT
>JAYJMF010000091.1:2823913-2834772 GCA_036873715.1 Salvia sclarea
TAATAATAATAATAATAATAATAATAATAATAATAATAATAATAATAATAATAATAATAATAATAATAATAATGTTATTATTATATTTGGTGGAATTGTATAATAGAAAAATAGTTTTATTTATTTCAGAGACTACAAAAAAAATTTTGATCAAAGATATCAAATCATGCCGACTAATGTAATCGCGACAAATATGCATATCATTTAATGTTGGGTGGGTATCTAATATGATTCCTCCCCGAGGTTATTAATTAGGATCGAGACATAATTTTAATATTCAAAAATCATTATTTTGTAGGTAAATGAGCATAATAATCAATAAAATTATTATTGTATACTTAAAGAAGCATGATAGTCGAAAAACATTGTCAAATACTTATGAAAACATCATCGAATTTAGAGAATCAATCTTGATCGTCCATCAATCAAGATCAATCATATTGGATTCAAGTTAACAATCTCGAAAGAGATTCTAGTTATTTTTGTGAGTAACATTTCGATCTGCGTGCTTATTATTTTTGTGAATAACACGCAATTCCGTGTGTTAAACATTTTGGTGGACGGATGATCCGGATGGAATAACATTTAAGAATATCAGAGATAATACTACGCAATAGAAAATCTATTTGCAAGTTTCATAACTTGCAAATTCTCCGAAAAAAAAAAGAACTTGTAATTTTTTTTTTAAAAAAAATGCATTTTCTTTGTCTTTTAGGAAAAAAAGGGATAAAACAAAAAGAAAACACAGCAACCTCAAAATTGCATTTTCAAGGTAAGAGAAAAAAGAAAAGAAAACAGAGCATTTAGGTTTCACCAATTACATAATCCACAGTTCCCCTCTAGCTGAAAAACTTCCCAATTCGCAACGTCTTCTCTTCTCCATCAATATAACAAAAAAAAAAGCATCCGATTTCTGAAGGCTCCCCACAATCTATCTCATTTTCAACGATTTTTTGAAGCTTTAGTGGCGTGATTTTAATTTCTGATACGTCACAGAGAAAAAAAAAAAAAAAGAGAAGAAGGGTGGTTGAGGAGATTGGAATAAATGAATAAAGTAAAGGAGTTCTTCCAGAAAACTATGTTCTACGCTAGGGTTCTTTCGGGTTACGAAGAGCGCAGAATCCGATCTTACAGATTGCAGCTTCAGCAGCGTCAAAAGCAGGTTTCATTTTGCTTTTGATTTAAATCGAATTTTCTTTTTGAACATGTTACATATGCAGTCTGCTATTTGTAAAATCTACATTCTTTGATGAAATCAAATGGGCTTTTAGTAGTGTTTGTTGTTGTCATTACTGGAACTGAAAGAAAATGCGAAAGTGAAGTTTTGAAGGCGATCTAGTAGCGTTGTTGTCACTTGGGATGAGTAAATGCGGCTATTATAAGATTGATATCATTTAGTTCTATTTTGATTCGGAAAAAAAATTGAATTCTGTGAAGTGGGTGCCTAGTTTGTTGGTTTTTATGACAATGAAGAGTTTGTAATTCTGAATGATTGAATTGATATTTGGCTGGTCGTTAGTACTCTTTGATATACAACAATGGAGAATATCTGTTGAGGCCACTACCGTACTAAAAGATCAGAGTTTTAATGTGATTTTGTTATCAAATTTTGTCAATGAAACTATTCTCGGGTGGGTAATGCCATAGCCGGTTGAGTTGGGACTGGAAATTGTTCATAATATGAGCTATCTGGTGAAGTGACCATTTGCTATTAATATAGCTCAACGAATTGTTTATTGTGAGAATAGTTCTCATGTAAATGAGTCAATATATCTCATGGATTGTATGCTTTTGAGTAATGTTTATGCACAAATAGACACAGACAAAAGGAAGGAGCAGCTAAATGTTCGTATGTGCTATTAAATTTTCATGCCTCTATATATATATATCAAGTTATCAACTAATGTATTCCCTCGTTACTTCTCCTTTCTTAAATTGTTATTCCTTTCATTTGACAGGCAGAAGTAAGGAAAGCAGCTATTAATAAGCTTCCCGAACAACTTATTTTGTCAGAGGTGCGGAAGATGGTTCAGGAAATGCAATCTTTGAATAAGAAGTTAGAGGAAACGGTAAGTTTCTCAACTCTTCAATTTTGTTGCATGAATTTTACAGCTAAAGGCTAACATTCTATAATGTCATAGGGAAATGTTAGGATGACATTTTCCTCTAAACCAATGTTACGCCTCCATGGATGTGGACTTTATAGTGAACTTATGCTGTTCTTAAATTTTGGAATCCCATAATATGGTCAAAAGAGGACCTGAACTTGGGATTCAGGAATTCATACAAAAAGACTGTTTGTGAGACTAATTTTATATCAGCATAGATATGGTCCATATATTGAAATCCATACTAATTACTATAGAGGGTTGTATTCAGGCATGGGTCTGGTGCAGCTTAAACTTAAACCCTTACTCCACCTCTTTCTGTAAGCTGTGCATCATCAGACCAAAATAAATGTTCAAATTCCATTCTTTGTTTTTTCATCGGAATAATTGTTTTTCCTTATGTTCTTGCTGGTTCTTGTTACTATCAATGGAATTCATGGTTGGCAGATGCTGGCGTGAAGCTCTCCATGTCTCTAATAGAAGACTTAAGAAATTTGTTCAGAATAGCAGAGAACTATCCATGACAGTGTTTTAAGTGATACGGAGTATGTGTTATGATATATATAGACCACAATAATCCTCAAGGAATATCCTATTAATAAATCATCAACCACATATGCCTCACAATCTTGATATAGTTTCATCTTCACCCTGTGTCTGGGAAGAGATTTTAAGTACTCTTCTCATTTTCGCTCACTAGTACTTGAAATAGACAATATATAGCTAGATGTACTCTTTAACTCTCTCCGCCTTCTTACATGTGCTGTCTAGACAGTTTCGTCATGTTGTGCTCCATCTTTGTCCTCTTATTTTCGCAATCTTAATACATTTGACTGTTCATTTGAAGGTGCAGGGGATTGATTGATGTTTGTTATGTAGTCAACTTGGTTAAATATGAGTGGAAATTCTGTGCAGGAGGCAGCCATAGAGGATTACTTCAAGCCGATTGACAAGGAAGCAGAAATGATTATGAAGGCTCAGCTTGAAGGAGAGGAGAAGTCTATGAGAGAGATGGTCGCAACCATGCAGAGACAAGCTTTACTCGAGAAAGCTGAAGCTGAAGCAGACGCACTAGCACTAGCACAAGCAAAAGCACAAGCACAAGCACTTGCAAATCCGAAAAATGCAAAACCAGACCAACAAGTTGAGGAACCAGAATCAGAACATGTTGACAAGACTGCAGGGATGAGATGAATCCTTGAAATAATTTTTGGAGTTGATTAATTATTAAGGCATTGCTCCCATTTCTCAGAGGCTTAGTTAGGTTCGCTGTTTCCATGATGGAACGTGAGTAGGTGTTACGTGCAACAGTCCAACAAACACACAATCAAATAGTATGTTTGCGTGGAAGTAGGTAGCCTGTGGGATGAAATAAACACATTCATGTTACTTAAGTTGTAATGATCTTATCTCTTAGCTGCATTTTCTGTTTAACGAGTACTGATGATTGCATACGCATACGTTAAAGCACATTTTGGTGCATACGGATGCAGTTTTAATAAATCCTAATTAGATTTACATTAGGATAGATGAACTGTACAACCAGATTCCCTTATAATTTATGTTCAGGACCTTCAGGTGAATATTGCCTGTGCATATATCCATACTTCTATGAATGTCCAAGCATTGGACCTCTTTGGACAAGGGAAAATGCATTCTTTTGCGAAAGAGTCAGCATATTTCGGCCAGTGTTATCTTTGGTTAAGTGCAATGGAGGTCGATCGATCCACACCAAATATAAACCAATTTCAAACCAAAAGCATCAATAGGCTTCTGCACGGCCGAGTCAATGGCTCTCATCCTGCCAAGTGCGTAGCAGTTTTACCAACATTTGCACGAAAAGTGTTATTGGCCTAGCTCATGCAAAACAGTTGATAAAGTTATTCCTTAAACTCATGTATATATAATCATATGGCTAGGATTACAAGCAGCAGTAGGGTAGTCCACATACTGATCCTCAACTAATACATGATAATCCGCCACATGAAACATTTGTACCAAATTCCCATATTCCAGACGTCAAAATAAAGGGCAAAAAGAAGAAGCAAAAAAATGAGACCTAGAGTAAGCTAGCCATATTTGACGACACAGCAAGAGCGGTTTCTGACAAACCAGGAAACAAAACAATGTTTTAACTTGGATTCTGCTGCTTCGGTTTCTTAACACTTTCCAGACATTCTTTCGCTCTAACCACCTTCGATTGAAGATAGAAACTGCCACTCTGAGTATTCCTCTCAAACAATTTGTCATACCTCTGGAAAATCAAGGGAGATTTTAAAATTCATTAAGTTACTATTTAGGCATATGAAAACTCAACTTTTTATCAAAAAAGGCAAGGGTAAAAGAAATAAAGAAATCAGAGAAAAGGAGAAACCTTCACAATCTCTTCCCATGGTGTATTCTCAGTGACACCAAGTATTTGCCTAGCCTCAGCCTCTGTCATCATTTTACTTCCTCTCTTGATAGTTTCAACTGCTTCTTGAGCGGCACCAGTCTTTGAGGCATCTGAGATACATCACCAGAATATTAGTGTCGGAGATGATAGAGGGAAATCAACTTACTTTCTAAATGCCAATGCATTTTCTCCAACTCACAAGAAAATATACTTTTTTATGATCATCAACAATATTGGCACACATTTGAATTGCTTTTAATATTCTGATAGCTTTGTACTACGTCTCACATCTTTCAACCAAAAGATTAGTCAAGCTGGGCACTACGGAAGGATTAATGAGGAGCTGTAGCTCGAAATCTAAAGAGGATCAGCTACTCCACAAAATAGTCTGGGTTTCTGCAAGAAGTCGAAAAATAGAATAACAACCCAAAGAAAAGACTTACTTGCAAGTGCCTGGCGATATGCTTGAGCAAATGCTCTAATCATTACTCCAGAGCCCATAATAATCAAGTTAGCAAGAATCTTAGCAGCCTGCAACCCAACAGCAAGCATGAATTTGGCAATTTGCAATGTAACCAAATACTTTTCAATATCATGTCAGATGATGGAATTGGTTAATAGGTTTGAGTCCAGCTATGATATTAGTATATTACACATTACAATGTGCAACGGGATACAAGGTTGTAAATAAATTTCTGGATAATTTATACAGCTGTACACCAGAAGTGCAAGAAAATCATAAGAAAGAATTTCCTCAACTATATTCAAGAATTTAAATGTATTATTCAAGTATCAAAAACTTAGCTTCACAGCTAGACATGAAGCAGAAGAATGGAACACGATAATAGTATACAATCAATTCGCCCACTCCCTAATCCTTGCTATTTTAAGACAGGTATTTCGAGAAACTTTTCCGTTTATATTGTTATATAAAAAAGAAAAAGTCATTTACAATCTATAGAACCTACGCATGCAGAAAATTTATGCCTAGCTTGAGATGAAAACCAGGATAGGAGCACGAACATACCATGGCTAGAGGAGAAAAACGTGATCACCAATCAATTTATGAACTCCAAATAACCTACATCAAAACAATAAATAAAACTAATGAGCTGCCAAATAAAACTAGATGGGCGAAACTAAAACAGAAATTACAAAATACAAGTATGATTCAATTCAAATCCCAGTACATGATCCATCACTACAACTAAAACCAAAATCTGCAGATTCAGCAACGAAATCACCGAATGACCTCAGAACTCAACAGATTACATTAATAAGGTGCCCCTTAAATACATCTAGATTACTTTTCTCAATTCAAATATATCGCATAGCTCCCCAAGAATTAATCTTCCTGCCAGAAATCAATAGCCACAAATAGATAATCGAAGGCCACCGTTCAACATAGTCTCCAAAGGGAAAATTTTGCACGAAAAAATAACATTACCGATTAAAAAAAACCAAAAACCACTGTTTTCTGGCAAAACAAAGCGAAACACAACTAACCCGCAACTTAAACGCATAAACAAACATCGAACGACAAACTACATAATCAGGGTTGATCAATCCTTTTAGGGCTTTCTTATAAAACAATCAGACGAAATTACATCAGAAAAGCATTTTTGCAATCACAATCCCAACATTGAGAGAAAAAAAAAGAAAGAAAAAGAAAAGACCTCAAAAAAATTCAAGAGAACTTAGAGCAGAAAGCCAGAAACCAAACCTTGAATGCACCCAAAAAGCTCAAGAGAAATTGTCCGAGATAAAATATGAGGTCGTTTCTTTTCTTGGGAAAGAGTTAATATCGTATGAGAGTTGGGGAAGAATAGCAGAATCTGTTTTAGGTATTTAATAAATAAATAAATAAATAAATAAATAAATAAATAAATAGAGAGTGATAATGACAGAACAATTTAATATCGCTAGATTGAAGTTCTTGAAAGTTCCATTTTATCATTTTTCGTTTTCTATTCTTTACAAAGAGGGAGTCTCCCAGTCCCATTTTCATCATTTCTTTTGGAAATCTGATAACTTTATTATCATTAAAAAGTATAATTTGTCTCTCGTAATAAAATAGTAGGACTTTTACGCGAAATTATATTATTTGGTGCGCTGAAAAATAATTTTATCGTGAAGTTATTTTCCTGTTTCTTTTTTGCTATGTAATTATAGCTTTTTTGTCGAAAGTACTAGTATTATTATGGGCGACCCATTTTACATAATCAAATTTGTGAGGAGAATCTTGCAAGAAACATGCTTTCAATTTTTTTAATATAATCCAAGTAACTACATTGAGTACAATTTCTTTTACTATTTTATTTTGATACGATTTATTGTGTTGAACGTCTGAGATAATATCGTAATTTTATACAACAAATCATACATATAACAGTCTAATCTGTACCCAAATTACCAAGTACTAAGATTTAACCCCGCCGTGATTTAAATATATTCCTTTTCTTTTAAGAACTTTATTTAATTCATAAAACTTTGTGTAATAAAATTTTAGGTTATACAAGCATTTAATTTATTTCTGGTATAAGTTATTTTTTAATACTCCACTTTAAAAGTAAGCACAATATTGTCTAAAAAGTAAAGTTGAAAAAGTGCGTTAACTACAAGTCAATAACATCGTTCTAAAAATATCATGCAAGGATAACACATTACTGCCTTAAATAAAGCAAATGTACAAGAGATATATAAGAGAGAAAAAGCTAATTTTATAAGAAATAACGATTCTATAATTCTAGTGGATGATGCCAAGTTACCAATATCTGCATGTATAGCGTGTGAGTTATGGAGATAAAATATGCTCATCCTGACAAATTGATTTATTTACTTTGAGGTTCAAGAGAGAAATACTGGACTGGTGATGATTACTGATTTGCTCTATTTCATAGTATCTATGAACAATAATTCACATGGATTGAACAAACGAGCAACAAAAAATAGACATTCAGACATCTTTTTAACAACACCTGCAATGGTAAGTAGTAACAACTACAATGTAATAACCTGGCAACACTTTGATTTGGGTGGACTGTTCAATAGTTTCTCCGATGCCTACTTATCTGCAGAATCGGCTGTGGCTCGCGTTGATGAGCGAATTACTCATTTGCCACATGGGACCTGTTGAGCTGATGCTGAAGGAGATGAACCTAAGAGCATCTTGGCATTGATAGATGAAGATTGTAAATCGCGCCTCCTCATCTGAGGCCGTTTAGGAGGGGGCCTGTGGCTGTCATAAGTGAGCAACGGAATCACCCTTTTCGAAGGAAGTCTTTTGTTGCTTGTTCCTATGCCTAGAAGCTCATTTGGTCCGAGAGGGCTGTCTGATAGGGATTGCCTTTTCTGCCTCAGTAGTTCCCACAATAAGCTGTCGTCTTTTGCCTTATCTTCTCGCACTTTTACAGACTTTGGATCATCAAAAAGAAAAGGAAGTGAGTCTGCAGTAGATTGATCGATTTTACCAAGTTCTGAATTCTTCAGTCTCATGGGCTAAGATTGATGTTTTCTTTAATGAAGGTAGGGGGAGGGTGATTAACTGTTGAATTGATCAGCAACAATAAATAGATTATATGATGAAAATCATTTACCTCTTCTTCCCGTACAATCGTATCATCTGTTAGCAATCTCAAGGAGAGAGTCAATTTCTTGGCTGTTTCTTCTGATTGCGTTAACCTGCTCAATGCCTCGATCCTGCTTTGTTCTGCTAACCTCGTATGATTTCTTGCTTCCTCCAACTCAAGTCTCCTGACTTGCATTGCTTCGTGCATCTCCTTGACAACCTCCAATAAGCATGAGTGAGTTCCTTTTTGCATTTCAAGCTTAAGACCATTGACATACTGAACCATGGGATTGCACATGTTGTCAGCAAGTCCGCTAATCAGGTCTTCTACTCCAACCTCCACTGATCCAAGGGCAGCTCCTACTTGAGCAAATGTGGATTTGAGAATCTTTAGCATAACCTGAGATAGGTCGTTGCTCTGGCCAGACTGATGAACTGAAGAAACAACTGTAGAAGCTTTGAGGAAGAGCTTTCTTATGAAAGCTTGATGGTTGGCAAGGTCCTGAAAAATGTTTTGTTGGCTTGATTTGACCTGAGATTCGATCTTCTGGAGAAGGCTGATGAGTTGAATTAGCTGTAGCCTCTGCCTTTCCATCAGCTCGTTGCCAGCTTTCATGGCTTTTTTCATATAGTCTTCTGGCTGCCACTCCAAAACAAACAGCTGAAAGTGCTTAAAAATGGAATACAACAAAGAGAAAAAAAAAAACATTACTGAAGTGATGAGTTGATACATAAACACACTCAACACTTTAAGGTATATATGAGGTAAGCTATGGAGGAACTGGAACCTAATATGTTTCACCAGAACCCTTCTATGAGAGCTTCGCAATGCAGGATTTTGCTATGCTAGACACAGTAAAAGGATATGGAGGCCCGAGAGGTTACTGGGTTCTGAACTTTGAAACCTCAAGTAAGCACATAGATAAGCTTTGAGTGGAAATATCACCCTATTGCAGCCCAAAACCTCCATGTTAAACTTCTTTAACTCAGTATCAATTCATTAGGAGTAGAGAAAAACTTCTTTAACTCAGTATCAATTACCTGTAAAACTGTTAATACTGACAGTACAGAGTACAGCAATTAGTTGGCTTCAAAATGATCACTCAAATTGATCAACAGGCAAATCTTGCAGACACTCAATATAATGATAGTGAGGAACATAATCGAATTTTTTCAACTCTCGTCTTCCTCTATTCTCAGATTGTTGCATTCAACATAGACAAAATCCACAAATCATTACTTCTTTCTATAAATCCATATATCACAACAATGGCTTTTTCTTTCTTATGTACAAGCTCTTTCAGCAGGGTCCCTTGTAACTTGTAAGATCTCTAGAGGTTCTCACTTAGTTGATAATCCCAAGTAAATATGGTATTCTTTCCAATTATCTAGATTCAACATAACGTCACCAACAAAGCTCAAACAAGGATATGAGCCTTATTATAGTTTTTGCATGCACAATAACTACTCATAATCCTTTTACTTGAATGGTGATCTTATATCAAAGCACAAATCCTGGCTATGGATAGACAAATTCTTCTGTTCGTCCATGAGAAAAGCATATACGGCTCTCAACACAACTTAATCAAACATCTCCTAAACTTTAACATATACAAACACTAAATTAAGAACCGCAATAGCAATTAAATGCAAAATCACATAAAACTTAAACCAACAAAAGATTTTCTAGGCTACGGAAAAGCACTTTCACACGCATGGATATCTAAACCTTTTGCCGCGTCCAAAAATGCACAATCTAGCACAACGATGTCCAACAAGTGTATACGCGATTCGAGAAAATTATGATACGAAATCTTAATCGGTAGATGTATTTGAAGTTTTTGCCAGTTACCTGCGATTGTGAACAGTCAAAAGAAGTGACGATTGTGCTGAATCTCCTCTCTTCAGCCATCTCAGCCGTCTTCAGCCCTACCAACTTCATCAGCGGTATAGCCAGCGACATGTACACGTCTTCCGCCTTCCGAGATCCATAACACGAATTAAGTAATTAATGAGGAAAAAAAATAAGCGACGGAGAGTTCACATAATTAATCGAGGATTAAAACTGTACCTCGAGCAAACCAGTTCCAACCTGAGATCGGAGCTGATCGAATGAGACTTTGAGCTGCTCGTGGTGGCAGACGATACGCAAGAGCTTCGATTGCGCAGATTTGAGCGACGGCGGCGGAGAGCCAGTGAAGCTAGAGGCGCGGCGGCGATTCATCGGCAGTCTGTTTGGCGGGAAACGAGGACTGCGTGAAATGAATCTTGACAGAAAAGTTGATGAAATTATTTAACGGTATGAAGGGTATCAAAGTTTTTATATATACTAGTAATTTTTGAAAAGTTGTCTGCATACTTAAAAATGAAAAAAAGAATCGTCTGCGATATTGAAATGTTCAAATAATTACTTGTGTTTACTATAATAAATTTAATAAGTTCGTTCAATTGAATTTATGAAGTAATTCGTGAAAAATACTAGTGGACTGTGCATATATTTAATGGAGTAATAATTTGGGGCACATCCAATTTGGAGCACATATAAAAAGCCCATTTTGCCTCTAACCAAATAAGCGAAGGCCGACCCTATCTCGACAATGACAAAACCACCCATACTAGTCTCGCCTCAATAAATCTTTAGGGTGTGTTTGATATTATAAATAAGCCCAAGATAACACATATAGATGGAGTTATCTCATTGTTTGGTATCAAAAAAAAATAATCTCCAAGGCCCGCATTAGTCAAAGGCCCGCTCCTATTTAGGCCATTTCTTTAGATAACTAATCCC
>JAYJMF010000091.1:2844818-2865728 GCA_036873715.1 Salvia sclarea
GTTGCCGTTTTATCTTTGGAGACGATACGTCAGAACCGAGAGCACTACCGGGGCGTATCTCGTCTTGCGGATAGAGGTCTTCCTCGACTCGACATTAGTTTATACGCTTTTGTTATTTTGTTGTTATTTCTATTTCGTGTTATTTCTGTGTACTCCCATTTCTCCTACATTTCTGTTTCCGTTGTAAACGCTCGGCAAGTTACTACATTTCAAACATCTTTCAACCCTTAAAATGATAGTAAAATATTATCAAGGCAAATTCTATTTATCGCCTTATTTTATAGCCCACATATATATTTCACCCGTTATATCCCTATTACTTAGACTAAGAGCAGTAGGCTCCAGCAACAAGCTTGAGTACTTGGAGCTTTCATGTATATTTTATTTATTTATATATATATAAATTTAGAAAATTTTATACATGAAGTAATTTTATTACATAAAATTAAAAAACATTACACTAGAATTAAAATAAAAAAACACCACCGCGGCTACCACTCGTTTTGTGGACTTTGCATTTGACCTTCTTCGCCTTTGTCGAGGGTGCCGGCGGTGCTGCCTCGTCGCCCAAGTTCACGAACTCAGTGAAATTTTCTCCAAATAACTCCGGAAAAAGTAAGGCTTGTAGACTCCATAAAGGTCGTTGGGATCCATTTCGTCGGAGTTGGATTGAAGATGAGAAATGAAGATGAAAATGAGGTGAGAAATGAGTTGGGATGGATGGTATTTATAGAATGAAAAATCTGATTTTTTTTTTTTTTTAAAAAAGTTAAAAAGCCAACGAAATTACCGTTGGCCAATCAAGGGATGACACGTGGCGCGCGTGGGCAGAGGCCATGCATTCGGGCCGCTGCTTGAGCCGGCTGCTTGGCGGCTCAAGCGCGAAATTTGTGCCCGAGGCGCTTGGCAGCGGCACACGAGCATCGCGGATGCTTGTCGCCGCGCTCAGTCTTAATATCCGAACCGAATACATTCAAAAACATCATAATAACTTTTATTATGAATTATAGTATTGGTTTTTATGTATTAGAATAAGTTATTAACGAAATCTGGAAAAGTTTGCATGATATATATTTATTGTTGTATTTTTCTTTCAATTTCCTCATAAATTTCTTGAGTCTTTCATATATAAATTGAGTAAATGATATTTCATTTTCGTGAGTATATAGTATAATATTATGTATGTATATGTACTAGTTTAAAATGATATCTTTAATGACATATTGATATGAGGACAAATAGTCTTAAATCATTTACTTAACTGTCTATGTGGATATATAGGGGAAAAACACAATGCATATTTTTTTTAAAAATGATTTTACTCATTCGGCCCAAATTGGATTTCCAAGCTGGGCTAAACTTGCTTGTGTTCATCGTCAGTTCTGCAAACCAAATCTGGTTTTCCCTTTCCACTTTCTTTCATGTTGTGTTCTTTTAGCAAATCAAGGCCCAAGCCTCGAAACCCAAACCCAATTTCCTTTATCAATCAAACACATAAAAGAATAAATGAAGCACTCTACAGTGAAACAATAGCTGCTCCAGCTCCAGAAATTCTGAAGAAGAAGAAGAAAAATGGGGATATTGGCGGGCATAGGAGTCATATTGCCATTCCCATTTTACTACTATCTTTGGAACTACCCGCAATCATGGGTTAATCTGTGTGGGAAGGGCCGTGATCCCTGCAAAATCATGGCCTTGGTGTCGCATTTCATCAAGATCCTCCAGTTCCTCTCGCTCTTCTCCGTCTCCAATCTTTATTGGCCGCCGCCTCTCTACTTCTGGCCTCTCTTCCTTTTCGGCCAGTTTCTTAACTTCAGGTTTGCCACAAACTACTATTTGCACGCCATGTGTTTGTTGTTTGGTTTCATACATTGTCTCGAGAATTGGATTAGCTTTATAATTTCTAGACGATTACTATTTGCTGCTTACTTGAAAGTTTTGATTTTTTTCTCTAGTTTCATTACTTTGTTATTGGTTTTCGAGTAAATGCTTCATTAGCTAGAAGTTCTTATAGGTTAAGACCTAAAACATAATAATCAAGCTTCAACATAGTTTCTGTGATTGGTTTTTAGTACATCGGTAAACGTTTAGCTCGATTGTAGTATGCTTGGCATGATTCGGTTGATAATCAAACGACTCAAATGCAATTGTGAAAGCTTGGTGTGGATCCAGACAAGTTTTAGAGTAGTTTTTTGTCTCAATTCTGTTCATCTGCAGCCCTAGTTGTGTTTGACATTACTATTTTTTAGATTGGGACTCTAAAGCTGGGATAGTTCTTTTATGGCCAAGTTGGCAGTTCTGATGATCTGTATGTGTTTCTTGAATCGTTGCTGCTTTTGTTCAATGTTTGGATAGTGTTCCCTTCTGATATTATAGGTGAACTGTGTGTGTTCATGCTGATGTTTTGTCCTGCTTCTCCTATTCGGCCTTAAAAATAATAACAATGGTGAAAGCGTTCTCATAATATCTATGGACACTTGAGTGTGGTATTGCATAAGTTGCCTGCTGAGTGCTGAAAATGGAATCTTGTTCTTGAGTGAGGATCGATGCATATTTAGGATTTTATAGGCAATTATTAATCCCATTTAATTAAAATCCAAGGTGTTAGGCGTTCATATCATATAGGTAGGCTTTTTAACAGTTTGGCTTCAATTGCTTAGACTTCCTATTACTCAGGATTTTAGTATGGATTCCATGTGTTGAGCATAACTGAGTTGCCATTTCAGGTGGATTTAGATGAGAAAAGGGCAAGCATGAAAGTCTACATGTTTGTATATTGAGGAACGAGGCATTTGGATTGAAAATGAGCCGAAAAGGAACAGTATAGATTTTTATATTCTTCCTTTACTATCCATCTTCACAACAGATCTTTCAAACTTAGTGGGAACTACCATCTTTTCAATCTTTTTCTTCTTCTTCTGACTGTCAAGAAACACATGGAAAAAAACTGATTAGGAGATGTGTGAAGCATTTACCAACATATTCATTTGGCATTGCGCAAGTGTTTACAAACATGTGTTCATCGTCAGTATGAAAATTGACTACTATAATTGGCATGGTGAATGTAGGGTTTACCAGTTGTTGGGAGAGCCAGGAACTTACTATGGTGTGCGTTTTGGGAAGAACATTCCTTGGGTAACCAAGTTTCCATTTGGAGTGATCCGAGATCCTCAATATGTCGGAAGCATCATGAGCCTTGTCGCCTGTCTTCCTTGGGTTCCCTACCTATACATCGGCCTGTGGGTTCTCGGCTACGCGTTTATGATAAAAGTTGAGACGAAGGAAGATCCTTTGACTCGTGCAAAGCCTCTCTCTTGAGGTTAGCTGCAGAAGCTTTAGCAGAGTTTCTTGAATGCCTTTTTCAGGTATGCTTCATCCAATTTTGTCCATGTTGTTGTGAACCTTAATAACATGATTTCTTTATTCGAATCTATTCCTCATAACTAGCTCTGTTGAAACCTTGAGCTGGGCTGAAAAATTTGTGGGGGTCTAAAAAAATGGGATGAATGTCCAACTAAATCATATTCCTAGTTGTTGATTCTAAGCTAAGCTCAAGATTTATTACAACTGATCAACTGCATTTCTATGAATGATCCGTGTTCAGCATGCGTCGTTTTAATTTCTGTATCCGACTATGAATTATATGTATCTGAGGTATTCAATTTGATCAAACTTTATCCGACCTTGTTTAGTGAAACTCGTTAACTAAAGAAGTCAAACTAGATTATGTTGCTACAAGGTTCATTAGCTCATGGCTGAGGAGCAACAAGGTTACAAAATGCATCGAATACACAATAAAACTAATGATCTCATTAACTGATTTGGTACATAAAAGAAAAATATACGATGTTTTTTTTAAAGTAATGTTAGAAAACAACGAATATCTAATTTTACAGATGAAGAACGCTACTACTTGCTAGTTAACTACTTTGGTCCCCTAACCATTGTGAATCTGCTGTTAGGATTCGCTATTCCTAACCATATTATAAAATTGTTATATTTTGTAAATTTGTGTCTGTACTCTGTAGTGATATTATATGAGTATTATTATGCATTAATGGAAATATATGATTCTCCCCGTACACATTTATATATTAAACATGAGATAAACATAAGTAGGTAGGTTATAATTAGTGAACCTCATTTGGTAGGTTCATATTATTAAAATTCAGATATTTATTTGCGATCGTCGACATTTAAATGTCGAGATTCATTAGGGTCACTTTGCGACAAATATTATACGAATTTTGTATTAAGAGTCGCAGAATATGAATGCCATCCCTTATATATTAATAACTAACTTTGTCGCCGGTGCATACATTTTTAATATGGTGATACCATGATTTCGATAATAAAGTGCAAATATAAGTTTTCATATTCCAAGAAATAGGATTCTTGGTCGGGTGAAAATATAATGAAAAAGAAAAAGAGGGTACAATTTTCTCAATATTAATTTACAAGTGAAATTTCTCTTAAATACTCTTACCAATATATTCTTCTCTCCCAAAGTTGGAACGATACAATCATGCAATGCCAAAGAAGTATCAAATGTTTTACGAAGGAGAAAAGACGATGGTGCTGCTGCTGCTGCTGCACCAAGAGAGACGACTCGATCAAATTTAAAAGTATTAGCTTAGCGGAGAGACCATTTATTCAGAATTAGTAACCTACAAAACTTGATCACATAATTAAAACGATAATACAGTAAATCGATTCAAGTTGATAAATTTTTTAGATTATAAAATGTGCAAAACTTATTATTCTTAATCAAATTTGTTCATATATATTTTTAATCAAACTTTAGATTCATATCAAATTCCAAAAAGTTTGAAGTTTATGTGCTTTTTTACTAAAATTTTAATTTAATTTAAAATCAGAACTTGACCGTAATATGGGTATTTACATGTAATTAACCTTGTACAAGACAACTATATTTACAAGTTGCCAAAAATACTTTTAATAACTTAGTCCTTTTATCCTTGATGTTCTTAACTATACAAGATACAAATCCTATAATGAAAAAAAAAATGCGCTAAATAAACAAATTAGACCGAATATACAAAAAAATAGAGATACATGAGACATTGCAAAGAAATAGACCAAATATTCAAACGAATAAAAATATAACACACACCTACGAGACATAAACCAATGATCACTTGGAAGAAAAAGACTGTGCCTCAATTTTGTTATATCGGTGACACCTCCTTAATTTATTCTAAAAAAGTGGATAAATAAACAAGAATTAATTGTGAAACAATACATGAATCTTGATTCATTTTATAAGTATAACACGATCTTAAAACATAATAATATAATCATTTTTCAATTTGTTGCAAATTTAACACCTAAGAATGGTTTTTTGAGTCTTTTTGTGAGATGGACAATTGCACATGCCGAACTGCCAACACTCCCTCCCTTCCCCCACCCCAAAATAAGAGCTCCAAAAGATTTTCGGATTCATATATATTAATATATTATGCATATTTTAATAATTTTACTTTCAATTTAATATATTTTATTCCCTCCGTCCCAACTAAGTTGAGGCGTATTCCTTTTCGGGCCGTCCCAACTAAATTGAGACGTTTCTTTATTAGGATACATTTATTACACTCACAATTTTAAATATTATATATTTCTATCATCACTTTACACCAAAGACTTTCAATTCTCCTTAATTCTCATGTCGGAAAAAAATGCCTCAAAATAGCTAGGACGAAGGGAGTATTAGTTTTGGTATAGTTGCTGTGATTTTTAATTTTGTGATTGTAGGTTCAATTTCCGCCAATAGCATATTTGACAAAAGAAAAATATTCTCTTCATCTTTATTATTGTTGTCCTAATCTCTTTTTTGGATTGTTCAAATATTAATATCTCATTTTATTTTATGGCAAAAAAGATAAAGTACATATTTTGAATATGTGAGTCACACAACTTCACATTCATTAATTTTTGGGACGAAAAATATGTGACAACAATAATGGAATAAAAGGAGTAATTTAGTAAAAAAATATTTTTATTTATTTTTATTTTTTTTAAACGACTAATAAATGACCTAAGTTTAAAAATTTGCTCGGGGACCCATTATGGCATTATCATGGCCCTAATTAACACCACCAATTTATGCAAAGAATTGGAATATCCGAATATGTAACCTAATATTAATTGAATGAGAAATCCCAAAATTGTGCAACAGCACTTTGGCAATGTCTACTCAGACCAGGTATGTAACGTCAAATTTTCGATGATAAGAAAACACTTGATATACTTAATTTAGGATGAAACTGAATAATAGTCATAGCATCATTTTAAAATCCGCATTAAAATTAAAATTACAAAATGAATGCAACTTTGTAGATGAATTGACAGTAACACCTACATATATATATACAACCCCTATGGTGTAACATCTCTTTTCTTATTACATTTTCCCCGTGCATATAGTAAATACATAAAAAAGGTCAAACTACTTAGACTTAAGTTTATCTCCGACTTAATTAATTATATTTGTTCAAATGGGATTGAACCAAAAATGAAGCAATTTGAATGTAATTAGTAAAAAGAAATAAAAGAAAAAGGCAGGAAAAGGAAAAGGGAGCTCACAGGTTGCCTTCTTGAGATGGCAAGCATTTAATGGTTAGTTTTCTGTTCTCTTCTTCCTACACAAATGCACTCACCTACTCTCTCTCTCTCTCTCTCACACACACTCACTCTCGCTTTCTCTCTCTCTAGAAACATCCATCACTGCCAGCCGCCGATCAACCGCCGCAACAGTTTCTCCTCCCTGCCGGCCAACCTGCCCCGCCACTCCAGCTCCACTCTACTCTGTACCTAAAATGCGCTCATATTTCTCTATATAGAGTGCTAATTGCTGCTCTTGTTGCCACTACGCCACAATGCACCTCCCGAAAGCCCTAATTTACTGTACACTATGCAAATTCTGACAATTTTATTTGCTTCTTGTATCTATAAACCCTAACTCTGTGTAGCCGATAATGTCTGGGCCGCCGATGGTGAAATCGATGACTTTCACCGAATCTGAGGCCCGGCCGGTGCTTGGACCAGCAGGAAATAAAGCCAGATCCGTTGAATTGAGAAAACCAGTTAGTAAGCCGAAGAGTGTGGATACACAGAAGCTGCCGACCACCGCCGAGGCGAAGGGGAACAGGTCTCCGGCGGCATTGAAGTCGCCGGGAATGACTGTGGAGAAAATTCCGTCGCCTGTGGGATCCAGGAAGAATGCAGGCGGTGCTGCCTCGATTCTGAGGCAGCGTCAGCCGAACTTGTCGATGAACGCTTCATGCTCTTCAGATGCTTCTACGGAGTCCTCTCATAGTAGGGCGTCGACGGGGAGGATAAGCCGACGAACTGCGAATTCTGTGCCCACTTTAAAGAGGAGGCCGCAATGCAGCTCGAAAGGGGAGAAATTTGAGATGGTGGAAGGATATGTGAGAAGTGTTGGGAGTGAGAGTGACGATGCATCGTTGGATGGTTCTTTGGTTAAGAAAAGATGTGCTTGGGTGACTTCAAACACTGGTATGTTACTTCACGTGCTTCTTGGAGTAGTAAAGATTGGTACATATAATTGTATAACACATTAGATGCTCAATTTTTTTTTGTGATTACTGTTGAAATTAGAATTTTGGTATTTGGAGTGAATTGCGCTAATTATATTTGCTTAACGTTTGAATTTCACCAATTTTGTTGGATGCTATTATTTTATTGACATTTAAATTCACGGTCTGTTGTTAGATGATGACAGTCGTATTTACTTATGGATGTCAGACTAGGAACTGCTATCCTGCGTGCGGAAGTCTACATAACACAACTATACCTTTACTAGGTGATTATAGTGAATATGCGCATAATCTTCAATTTTTGAGATAATGTAGCATACGAGGAGAACTATAGTCAATAACATGAGTAATACTTTAACCAAAGTAAATTCCAGATTCAAATGTTTCTAAAATATACCTCATACAAGTGGATAGGATTTATCTTTATGATAAGAGAGACATTATTATATTGCTTAATAGTCTTTTCTCCTTATCAAATTGGAATTTCAGTCATGAATCTTCCTATGATGGTAGTCTTTGTTTTTAATACAGCATTTTGTTTCTTTAGCATTTGATGCTGTTTGTGTCAAGTTTATTAGTTCGCCAATTAAATAATGCATGATATATGATGTTTTTGTGCATTGGAAGGCATGTAATCTTCGCTCATGACATGGAATGATTGGGCTTTCAAATAGTTGATATGACTATATAAGTCATATGACTCAAAGATATCTCTTGCAGTTGCCAGTCGAGCCAGTAGCTCTCTTATCTAAAGTTTAAGAAAGTAATAGTATTAAGTAATGAGATTGAGAAGGGGCTGGTAATGTATAGCTAAGCTAGTTGTTTCTTGTACTTGTTTTTTGCTTTCTATGGAATCCTGAGGGATAAAACTCACAAGCTTAACATATAAAAGAGTTAAGGCAGTCTCTTCCTGGAGATCTTTTGTTAATTTTGTTTCCCTGTCTATGATAACTCCTCATATTGCTTTTTGTAAATATATGTAGTGACTAGGTGACATTTAGACTATCATGGACATCAAGTGGCAGTTACATGTAAGAGAAAGAAAGAGGTATGGAGGAAAAACTCATCTAGGCTTATGAAGAAGTGCCTTAGGAGAATTTTAAACAAAAAGATGTGACTGTCGGATTGCATGAGTATCCATTGTTATTGATCAACAACCTCTCCTATTTGTCTGTCTCCTTACAATGGAACACCAGGGACGTAACAAAGAAAAATTAGTCTAGAGCTATACATTGTGGTGTCTTCGTAATAAGAATGTGATGTTAAATTGTCAATAACCTCCTCCCAGTCTTGTGCATAATTATCTTCGTCTAAAATCGGTTGCCTTTAAAGAGAAACAAGCCACTACACTAGCCACCTTGGCTTTTATTGTTGTCTAGCACGCACTTTGATCCTGTAGTTGTACTGTACTTATATGTTTTTTGGGATATTCTACCATCTTTCTCTTCTTATGGCCTGACATGTTTTCCCCTTCTCTGCCATTCTCTTCTAGTTGACATGATAATATTATCTTAAGCTGGAAAGTGTGTTGCACTAAATTGGTGCAAGTATATTGATTTCTAGATGGATAGCTGGCAAGAGAATTCCTCATTGGACAAACTAGAGATCTTGAATATAAATGCATTATATTTCAATGGGCATACGATAACCTTCTTAGTACCCATAAGATCTTCTGTGTATGATAACCTTCTTAGTACCCATAAGATCTCCTGTCACATTTATTTTAATTCATATTAAAACACATACTGCTGTACCATGTAATATATGTTGCCCTTGGCCTTGCATGGCTGTCTTTTATGGGATAAATATGAAGAGCTTCTTCTGTCATGGACATTGAACGTTTTAGTGTCTTATTGCAATTGTGATGGTGGCAGCAAAATGCTCTTAGGCATGCGATTGTCTGAAAATCGTAGTGAACAATTGAGTTTTCCCTGCTCACTTAACTTATAAATTTAATATATGTCAAGATGAATATTTCCAGATTCCAGTAAATTTGCTGATTACCTGTCCATTCTTAACTTCTTATGGCTGTCTTTAGTTTTGTTATCTGCCCCCAGTAAATTTGCTGATTACCTGTCCATTCTTTGTTGCATATAATCTGAACATGCATGTGAATCTGCGTTTGTTATTCCTTCTGCTGATTGGGTTTCTTTTCCACAGATCCACTATATGCTGCTCTCCATGATGAAGAATGGGGTCTTCCAGAGCACGATGACAAGTACATATCTCCCCCAGCTCTATTGACATGCTGTATTTGAAAAATTAAAATTAGTAGTCAACTAGTTTGTGCATTTCTCATAGTTCGTTTGTCCTTGGCATTTTGCAGGAAACTTTTTGAACTGCTTAGCTTTTCCACTGCGTTGGCCGAAATAACATGGCCTGTTATTCTCAGCAAAAGGCATATATTCAGGTAACATAACTTCTGTTGTAGTATCATTAGTTGAAAGGAAATTATTATGACGGTTAGTTATGAAGTAAGCTCTAGGTTTCTCAGGATGCTAACTTGTTGTGCAAGTTTTGGACAGAGATGTCTTCCTCAACTTTGATCCAATAGCCGTGTCAAAATTAAATGAGAAGAAAATTGCCGCACCCGGAAGTCCTGCAAGCTCTCTTCTGCCTGAACTCAAGCTGCGAGCTATTATAGAAAATGCACGTCATGTATGTAAGGTATGCAGTAAGTCCTTGCTTTATTGACTGTTCTAGCACTTGAAGTCCAATGAGCTTTCTGATCGAATTTACAGGATTCATAATTTTATTGGATTTACTATATATAACTGTCATTATATGACCCCTGTTTCAAGAGAGATTGTCTAGCTGCTTGTAGCACTCGAGTTTTGTTCACAAGAGTTTAACAGTGCCTAATTGAATTTAATCTTTCTGAAATTCATAATTATCCATGAGAATGTAATGGAGTCTTTCACGAAAACATTTAATTGTTCATTGGATCATTTGATTTGGAACTGGTGAAAACTATGACCAAATGGATTTATCTTCTGGTTTAAAGGAGCCAGATTATGAATTGGGCTCATATTGTAACCACATAGAAATCTTTTAGATCAGGAAGTGAAGGTTAACTATCCCAGAAAGAAAAAACTGATACGTTAAGAAGCACTGCAAGAACAATTGAGAGTCGTACATAATGCATTTTTTTAGTGTGTGATCCTTGCTCTTATGCTTGTTGTGCAGATAATTAACGAAGTAGGATCTTTTGACAAGTACATTTGGGGTTTTGTGAACCACAAACCTATTGTTAGTAATTTTCGTTATCCTCGTCAAGTTCCAATCAAGACATCAAAAGCAGATACCATAAGCAAAGACCTCGTGAGAAGAGGATTTCGTGGAGTTGGACCTACAGTCGTCTACTCGTTTATGCAAGTTGCTGGGATAACAAATGACCATCTCATCAGTTGTTTCAGATATCATGACTGCATAGATGCGGTTGATTTGAAAGATAAGATTGAGGTGACATCGAAGAATGAAGGGAAGCTAACCGAAGATCTCGCTCAATTTGAACTGTCCAGAGATATCGATGAATTGAATCTGTCGAGGTAGTGCTTCTTCAGGCAGCAACTTATGATTATGTGTAATCTGTCATGTGAAGGGGTCAGTTTCCCAAACTTGGATCGGCTTATTGCTGACAGAGTTTTATGTACAAATCTTTATAAATTATTTTGTTCATTTCTTGTAGATTGCATTATAGCACTTCATGTGTATATGCAGAAGAATCAACCTCTCTTGATTCTTATCTTGCTCCAATCTGTTTATCTAATTATGCAGCCTGTAGTTTATGTGTGTGCCAGAGAGAGAACCTCTTCCCACCAGCCCTCATTCCCCATTCTTCACACAGAAATATCTCCTTCTCTCTCTCTGTGTTTGTGTTTTGTTTGTTGATGGGGTTGAAGCAGCCATGGGGTTGAAGGTTGATTGTGCAGTGAACCACTTTTACTTTTGTTTAGACTTACTAGCGTGTTGAAGATTTGGCTTTTGCTTAAACGAGTTGTTCAAAAATTATTATACTCCTATGAAAGATAAACAGAGGAATGTGATGTTTGTTAGGTTTGCACTGTAGTCGTCAACAGGATTCTTAAATGTCAATTATCCCATATATAATTTTAAAATCGTCGAATATTCAAAACGTTTCTGAATACACGTTTCTAGCTGTGTACCAAAACGTACACTTTGGATTTTTTTTTGAAGAGTACATACATTTTAGAATTCCTATTTTCTACTTATTATTAGGACTTGGATATGAGACCAAAGGTATCAGGTATAATCACTATACATGATTTCTCATTACTTATCAACTCTCCTAAAATTTAGTTGTCAAAAAAATGAGCCAAGAATAATGGGACGAGGGAGTAGTATTCATATTGTCACCTAATAAAAAACTATTCGTAATTGGACTCCATTGAAATATAACTGCCAGAGCGTTTCACTTGAACAAAACAAAAGTTAAATGAGTAAGTTTGATAGTAGTTATGATTGGGCTCAATTTAAAAAAACCCGCTAAGTATTAACACAAGTTAAAGAATGTGCGCAAAGGTGGGGAAATGTAGTTACAAAAACGACAAAGTTGAAGAATTTATTTGTGCATTGGTTGATGAGGTAAAGTACGTAATTTGAAAAGACGATTGTGTAAGTGTAAGTAATTTAAAGAAAAGTAAGGTGATATAGTTGGAATCTTGAAGAGCGAGATTGAATTAATTTTTCCAGAAAAGCAAAGTAGGTAGAGAAATACAAGTTATTCACAGGTTACAAGAATCTAATCTAAAGTGGGCATTGGGTTGTTCCTAGAAATATTTGTGAGTGTGACCCGAAATGGCTGCGGCGAGAGCCGCTTTGAAATTGGGATCTTTGGTCAAGGTGGAGGCCATCTGCTCAACAAAGAAGTGGTGCGGTGGCGGTGGCGGTGGCGGTGGCTTTGGTTTAGTGAGATCAAGGGTGACCGTGGGAGCAGTCGAGCTGACAGCTGAAGTGGAGCAGGGCGCAGTGTTCTTGTTCGATCCCGAGCTGTTTGATGGCTGCGGATGGTTGTGCTCTCCTTCGTAACTTGCTACCAAGATTGATTGATCCTCCACACTTCTCTGGACCTTCTTTTTCACAGGGCAGCTTGGAGCAAAAGAGCATTTGAAGTAGGCTCTTGGGCAAGGGTTGTCCCTCGTCACCTTCTGCCCATATTTCCTCCATTGATATCCATCCTTTACTATCTGCAATTATTGAACACTACTCCTTCACTCAAATTGATCAATAACAAAAAGGGGGTAGAATTTGACGGCTTACAAGGCTAGTATCGGATGCTTCTGTTCTTACGCAAACGCGCGAAATCTTGGCCTTGATGTGCTCTTCTCTTGGCTTCTTGGACGAGTCTTCATCGCTGGTGCTGCTCTCGGAAGGCCCAATGCTCTCTGCTTTCCTCTTCCTTGCCACGTCGGCGCTCTTGCTGCTCTGCTCATCCAACTGGTTTCTCAGCTCAGTGTAATTCTCACACATCACTGTCAGCAATTCAGTCAGTTTCTTGTTTTCTGCACTCACTCTATTCAGCTCTTCAATCAGAGCACCCTTCTGCAATCAAATCAATAACTACAACTTTAGATCATCATTCATACATATATCAAGCTAGACTCTAGCTACTCACTTCTTCCTTGACATTCACGACATTTCCAATGAAGCTGCTCTCCAGCACTTGTTGTTTCATCGGCGCCGACTCCTCCAGAAACCTCAAAGGCTTCGCATTCAGATCCAGTGAATTATTCAGCAGGCTTGTGAACTCCATTCAAATTATATATCTGTTGCTGTTGTCGTCGTCCCTCGTCGTCTAAATATTTGTTCAAGTTATTTTGCAGCAGTTGGCAATGAGGAGAAGATGTGTGAGGGTTTATATATATAGTGTGAGGGAGGAGAGAGACAAGAGCTAGGAAGGGAAGGGAAGGGAAGGTAAGGAGGAAGATGGAGTCTCATAAAATAATATGGTCTGATTCTAGACACTTTTTTCTTCATCTATCATTTTTATTTTAATTAATGGATGTACATGTAACAGCAGTGTTGGAGTTGGCAAGAAAAATACAACCTAAGTCGGTTGAGTAGAAAATTTGCCCACACGCTTACATAATTCTATTTCATTTTTCTTTTTTTTATTATCTTCATCTTCATTATAAGTGCAGTCGATACATATCAGAAACGAAGCTTCCTTCATTAATTAGGAATAGGATTATTAATTATTAGTGTGCAATTAATTTATTCAATTCGTTAAAATATTTGATAGTCCGAGAATTTTTATTGGATAATTATAAATAAAAAACATATTCGGAGTGATAATATTTGGTAAAAAGAAGAGAGAGATGGAAAAGGGAAAAAAGTAGAAGAAGACTTTCAAAACAAGGGGATTTGAAATTCTTTGGTTAGAGGTCAAAGTCAAGCCCACCTCTGGGAAGAAGAAGAAAACGTACGTACCTTAATTTACCTCATTCTTCTATCATTCATTTTAATTATTAACAACTTCAACTCTCAACTTGACCTTTCTCTTTCTCCTTATCTTCATCTTAATTTGTACACACACGTATATATCTGTCTTCTATATTATATACTCCTATAAACGTTATCATTTTCGTATCACGTTTGACTATTTTTGGGAACTAATAGTTTTATTGAAGTCTTATTCGTGAAATAATAATCTTGTAACTGAAAGTCTTGAAATAATTTCCACAATACATTTTAGTGTATGTTGTGTTGCACCTATAGATAATGATCAGGACTAATAAACAATACAATTATTATTATTATTATTATTATTATTATTATTATTATTATTATTATTATTATTAAATAGTACTAGTAGTATTTGTCTTGCGTTAGTTCAACGGGCCATTGGCCCTGATAATGACACCAAGTATATCCAGAAAAAAAAAAAAAGGGGGTATAATCATAATGAAGCTTATTTTCTACAGTGACATTCTACTCAATAACAAAAGCTATACATAATTAAATGATCAAGCAATTTTTCTATATAATAATGTTTATGATGACATTAAATTATACTCCATATTAGAAAATTTGGAAATACTCTAATAAGATGGTAAATTTATTACTTTATGGTGAAACCATCCCCTAATATTTTGCTGAAAGGTTTGAGAGTGCAAAAAATAGTGAAAAAGTTGAAATTGAAATTAAAAGAAGGGGTTGGGCGATTGTTGTCACGTTTACGCGCATTTTCCACGTTAGAATTATATTATATCCATTGCCACCTAACGATGAGGGCAAATTTATTGGAACCAAATCCTCCACGCGCTTTTCTCTTTATTTATTATCGTATTATTTTATTTAAGGATATGTAGCTTTGAGATAAATGATTTGGGTTAATATTTTGTCCATGACGTCTTCTTTTTAATATCAAACTGACGATTCGAACATGTTTTGTTTGATAAACGTGTTGCTTACAGTTTACTTTTTTTCTTATGAAGGAAAAAGTTTTACTATTTCTAGAACAGTCAGTTATTAAATTAAAAATTGTATAATATGCACATATATTTTTGAGCTCGTGTACAAACTTAGAATTTGAACAAAGTTTAGTAATTTACAGACTATTTGCCCAAAAATACGTTGTTCTTGTTTTTAAAATTGAAATTGATTTTTTTCTTCCCCTAGAAAAGGAGATTGAAATTGAATCATATTCTCTTCAATCAGAATTAGGGTTAAGAATTTTATTTTAAAATTGTCCGCTTCTGAAAGAGATTACCTTAAGAATAAAACCCCATAATTATTTGTGATAGATTCTTCATTTAAGGAATTCTATTTTTCTTTACCATTTATAATAAAATTATATTTTTATTTAATTTTTTGATTTTAAACCTAAAAGCTATAGCTCTTAGGTGGCGGCTGGTATGCAACAATGAAATTAGATAGGAATGGAATGCACTTCGAAATGGAATAACAATAGGAATAGAATGAAATGAAAACCAGTCACATATCAATGCCAAGATCAGAATCATTAGCTAATATTCCATGCTCATATAACAAAAGAAATAAACCTGTGACATTTACCAAAAAAAATACAAAAAATTCAAGATGTTACATTTTGTTTCAACCATAATCAAATCAAACAAGCATTTGTGCTAAGGGAAGGCCACAAACAAGCACAACTGCATAGATGCTAAAATCCATAGACACTGCTCCAAGAATCCTCTGCATCAGCATCCCGATTTCGAGAGCTCTTCCCAATTGATTGGCCAAATCATTCCCACCAGCCGCAGGCGCGCTGCTCCTCCTCCTCCTCGTTCTCGACTCCACGCCCCGTCCTCCCAGAATAACGTGTCCGAGCACAATGGTTATGTTCGTCAGCAAAAGCAGATAAAAGGGTCGGAATAGCATGATTCCCCCGAAGCCCACCACAGGAAGTTTCAAATACGACGCGATTACTAAGACAGCAGCTGCTACGGAGCAGTAGATACGAGCATTCTCTGAGGCTGCAACGGCAGACTTGATTTTACCGGGTGTGAACAAGCTATGATGACGGTTCTGCTCAATTTGGTGATCTTGTGCAGGTCTTTGAGGGGGTGATGGGATCCGAAATGATTCCTTGTTGGTGTCATCGTGTAAGGCCACTGATCTCGATAGAAGGATCCTGCTCGTGTCGGGGAGAGCGTGCTGCTCGAGCTCTTTTACAGATTCTTGATTTGGTAGCAATGGATTAGCTGTTGCTTCTTGAACTTGTTCTTGTACGGATTCTCCATTTGGTGGCGATGAATTAGCAGCTGCATCTTCTTCGTGTTGAGCAGAATCTATAATATCAATTGAGTAAGACGCGGCGCAGCAGCAAAAGAGACATTTCAAGAAAGAGCAGTTGCAGCCCAATTTAGTAATGGAGAAAGCATCAACACGCAATAGCTAAAAAACCAAAGCAAAATGCAATTCGTCAATTGAGTAAGACGCAGCTACAGCAGCGGAAAAGCGTTTAAAGAAATAGCATCACTGACACGAATAAGTCGAGCAGTTGCAACCCGATTCAGATAAGGCGAAAGCATCAACACTCAACAGCTAAAAATCCAAAGCAAAATGCAATTCGTCGAGTTCAAGCCAAGGTTGACCTTGCCTACTTTCAGGTAGAAAATGATGGCCATGATAATAATAAATCAACACTAATTCACTATTATTAGCTTCATAATTAGGGGAAAAACCAAGAATCTGCCAAAACCTTAAATCCTTCTATCCATATATGAAAGCTCGAATTCGAAGAGTAACAGCAATTACAAAAGGTAGCATTCACAATTTCACATAAATCATCAAAACACCATTGTACAAAAAGATCTTGTAACTCGCAATTCATCAGCTGAAAAAGGGGGAATCAACATACAATCCGTTTATTATCATGATTCAATATGCACCAGAGGAAACTCATCGATTTATCTTAAGTTTCCCCAAATTCGATACTAACACAAAAACCCTAAATCATTTAAATCACTCAAATCAAACAAATCAACAGCTTCATTTGGTCATCCTAGAAGAAATTGGGCGAAAAATTGCATCAATTTCCAGCTCAAAACAGCTCATCCAAACTTAACAAAAGCAACTGCTAACTCAAAACAAGGTTTTAACACTACAAATCATACATAAAAGGGAAGAACAGCGGGGAATTACCGGTGGCCGGGATTTTCGCAGGGGGACACGTGGAAGGAAGCGATTGGTCGGATTCCGGCGGCAGGGACTGGATGCGGCCGGAGATTAGGGCGAGACGATCGGATCCCCTCTCGATTATACGGCGCCGCCGCGCCTCCCTGGCGAGATGGTTGCTTCCTCCTGTTGCCGCCGCCGTCGCCATGGATTCCGGTGACCTAATTGAACTCAGTTGACTGATTAATTACTATATTTAGAAAGAGAAAGAAAGAATTCAGCGGGTGATGTGCTTGAATGTTTTTCCCTTTTATTCTCTTCGGATTGGATTAATATGAAATTGGGGTTTTTCGGGAAAGAATCAAAATTTTAGATTTTTGGGAGCCCAATCTTATTGGGCCTCTCTCTTATCTATCAAATATTTTAGCTTCTTCAATATTGATGTGTTATGTTATCCTATGTTTGCTAATTTTAGTATATAGATATTTAAAAAATTATAAAACATTTCCTATGTTATACGATTTATTCAATTTATTTTTGCACATATAAATTAAGAAAGTAAAATATACCGTGTGAGGTGGTATAGTTCACATTTGACCCATATGATTTTTTTAGCTTAAAGAAGAAAATGGATAAGTCCAATAGAGCGATCCAAAGAAGGAAATAGGACAAGTCTAGTAGAACAAAAGATATATTTACAAATTAAATAAAACAAATATATAAGTACAATATTTGTGTTTTTGTAATCATATCATATGATATTAAGATGAGAGTTCAAAAAAGTGACCCACTTGACAATTGTTACATATAGTTCTAGACCACTCACTAGTCACAATCATAAATATTTCAATAGAGTTTCAAAGACGAAAAATCTATTTTCAGTGGATCCCACGACCCCTAGCTCCATAAAAACAAGAGAGGATAAATTACGACGACTTAATCCATTATTCTTGTTTAAATCAACTAGCTTGAATCCAATTGAGCTAAGCTAATAGGACAACTATTTGTGATTTCAAATATGAGAAATATTAGTTTAACATTTATGAACTCATTTGTTTTCCTCACTTATGAAATTAACATGTCTATTCATTTATTCTATATTTTAATAATTTTGTGGAGCCAATACTAGTTTGTTACATGCTTTTAATTATTATGAGCAGAGAGTGTGCGCGTTACACACAATTCATAACACCTAAATTATTAGAGTGAAATAATCATAATCGTAATAAATTTTTTTTATAAACTACTACTAATTAATTAGTTAAAGTTTTTGTTTAATTTGATTGTTTCGAATGGTCTCCATCAATTAATTCTGTAAGTAGAAGCCGTAATATGATTGGAGTTGGTTAAATTTATAGATAAATAAATAATTTATATATAATTATATTCTTATATAGGTAATTAGTAATTTACATAATTATCTTTAAAATTAAATATATAATAATAATAATATATTAGGCAATTCATATATTTTGTCACCAAAACTTTTTTAGTATTAGTATAGATTTAGGAAGGATATGAGATAAAAAAAAATGGCATATACGTAAATGATTAATGAGAGAGTTGGAAAGTGGAAATTTTAAGGAGGAAAAATAGATTGATTGATAAAAAAAATTTATATCGAGTGACCAATCTGACAAAACAATTGAGAAGATGTAAAAAACATTTTATATTTTGATACGGAAGGGAGTATCATTCTCTCATCTCTACTAATAATAGTTTATGCATGTTTAAATAAGACAAATTAAAAAACGAAAAATAAAATAAAAACAAATATCTCAAACATTTATAAAATCAAAATTTGCTCACATAAACATGTTTAATGGCTCCTTAAATATCCCTCAATTCCACTAGTCTAATCACGTGACCTGCTCCACGTCGGCTCACGAAACGCCGCCACGTTGGCGCCTAGCATTCGGCGCTTTACACCCCCCCTCCCCCTCCCCCCCGATCTTATCTACACCTCACGTGACGTCGCATCCACCGTCCACGTCACATCAAACATCTCCAGATCCGATCCAACGGCTCCCGCCGCGTCCCAATCCAAAATATCTGCTCGACGCTTAACGCCTCCGCCATTTTAAATACTAACCAGCTGCGATCAAAACCTCAGTAGTGACTCTCACTAATAATCTCTCTCTCTCTCTCTCTTAATCAATCGTGCGCTGCGATTGCTAACCTGCGCTGGTACCATGGGGTTGCTCGACCACCTCTGGGACGACACCGTCGCCGGTCCCCGGCCGGATAGCGGCCTCGGCAAACTGAGAAAACACTCCACTTTTAGCTTCCGATCTAGCTCCGGCAAGGGTACGGATCCTTCTGCTACCTTGCGCCGCGAATTCGATCGACAAATTCGATTCATCTATATTTGATTTTGTTTAATAATTTGAATAATTTGAGCGTAATATCATCTGATCGATCAGTTTTAGCTCGATTACGCGCGTTTTAAATCGGAATTTGCGTGATGAAGTGAAGGGAAAGTCGATCGGAATTTGATTCGGTGTTAGGTTTAATTAGTTGACTGAGAATTTGCGCGAGTGCTTAGTTTAATTTGAATTATCTGCGCATAATATCGTTTGATCGATCGGCTTAATCACGCGCCTTTCACTCGTAATTTGGGTGATGAAATGAGCGGGAACGGGAATAGAGGTTTTTTTTTTTTTTTTTTTTCAAGTTTTGTTTTGCGGCGTTGGTAATTATGTGTTAGGTTTAGTGTTTTGTCAGCTTAAGTAATGGCTTGAGAATTCGCGTGAATGCTTAATTTAATTTGGATAATCTTAAATCTTAATTATGCGTCTTTTAACGTAATTTTCGTAATGAAATGGGCTGAAACTGAGTTGTTTTTGAAGTTTCGTTTTGTAGCATTGATAATGTCGTGTTAAGTTTTATTAGCTCAAGTAATTGGCTTCAATTAGTTGATTGAAATTCGAAAATATGCGAGAATGCTTAGTTTAATCTTAATTACGCGCCTTTTAATCGTAGTTTGCGAGCTGAAACGAGCGGGAAATATCAAAAACCTTTTAAGTTCCGTTTCGTAGCATTGATAATTCTGTGTTATTTAGGCTTAATCTTTTGTCAGCTTGAGTAATTAGCTATAATTAATCGATTGTTTTATCTAAAATTTCACCATTTTTTTGAGGTGAATCAGAAGTTGAAAACGCGATGGGAGGAGAGGCTGCGGAGGAAGCAACGAGGGTGACAAGGAGCATAATGATCGTGAAGCCGCCGCCGACTGGCCAGAAAGACTCGCCGCCGGTCTCCCCCGCCGGCAGCACGCCGCCGGTCTCCCCTTTTGCCGGTAAGCTACGCAATTTTAATCGTGTGTGCCGATAATGCCCTCGGTGTCTAGAAGAATCCATGATATATGGCGAGGGTAAACATGTCATTTTGTTAGTAGTAAAATTTTAATTAAGTTGATAATGTGAGGGCCCGACGTGTTGGTTGGAATTAGGTGCAATAATTTGACCTTATTAGAGTGGAGTCGCCGCGAGAGTGACATTTGTGGAATGTTACGTGTTTTGCACAGCGTTGCTAATTAATATCTTTAGGGCGTGTTTGATATCATAAATAAGTCCAAGATAACAAGTATAGATGGAGTTATCTCATTGTTTGGTATCCAAAAAAAATAATCTGCAAAGCCCGTATTAGTCAAAGCCCGCTCCTATTTAGGTCTTTTCTTTAGATAAGTAATCCATCAAATTTGGGGAGATTAGTTATCTTTTTCTAATGG
>JAYJMF010000091.1:2873802-2886175 GCA_036873715.1 Salvia sclarea
TGACTAATGCGGGCTTTGCAGATTATTTTTTTTGGATACCAAACAATGAGATAACTCCATCTATATTTGTTATCTTGAGTTTATTTATGATATCAAATACGCCCTAAGGGGGTATTTGTACCTAAAAATACATGAAGGGTGTATTTGTACCTTGGAGTAAACATTAGGGATGTATTTGACCCTTTTCCCTAACATATAAACAACTTTTTTCTAATTACAATAAAGGGAAATTTTGATGGAAAAATTTTAAAGTGTGCTGAAATCAGGACCACTAGTATGTGGCTATGCCTATTACTCAGACAGTAATTGAATTGGAGTATATTCAAGGAAAATTGGAATCATATATAAATACGAAATATGAATATATAAATGATAGTAGTCTAGAACAAGTTCAAAAATGGATTCTCGTTATCATTTAATCACTGTTTAGGTATATCAAAGTCTCGAAATGTTATGTTCCAAACCCAAAGAGGAAAAGATTGTTCTAGCTACGAATATATTAGCTTATCTTCACTTTATGCTAAATGGGATTTTTCAATGTCATTTTCAACATAAGGCTTAAAACCTTTGCTTTTGATTATTGCTACACCACTCAATGTGAATAGTAATATATTATTGAATTTGAATATATTCCATAGAAGAATGATCCAAACTCATATGCTTATAATCATATTTTAATAGTAGATTCTCCAAGCTTTGTTGACTTAAGCTAGCAACTTGGTTTAGCAAGCCATGACACACTCTACAAATCCATAAAAGACTTCTTTAACCCAGATCGGAAACATAGGCAATTATGGTATCAATTTCAGATATCACAAAATAAATTAAGATAAAGTAGTCATTTTATGATTTAATTACACAATAAGTTGTTCTTTTAGGATGGGTAGTTGGTGGCCTGTATTAGAGAGCAACGTTTGGACCAAAAATTGATATTAATATTAATTATTTTTATACCATAAAAATTTGCGTGAGACTCTCTTGCAAGTCAAATTCATAAAATGATAGCATTTGTATAGTTGTTTTTGGATCTAAATTCAAATTCGACGGCATGCTTACATTTTTTGACGTTTAACTATGTTTAGTTTTGGATAAAGGGTACACCATTTTTATGAACCTCTTTTACTTAATTAGTTTATACTATTATACAGAACAAAGTTAATTCGGGGCGCATTTTTGAATAAGCCTCGTTGTCCATAAAAGATATTAAATCATTATAAATATTATAAAAACCAATATTTCCAGTGTGAACGATTTCTTTTTAGTATTATTTTGTTTAAATGACTTATAATTTGGACTAGTAATGGGGAGAAACACTACAAGTAGTTGTATTAGTATACTTTGAACTAGTATCCAGACGAAAGATTACATAGTATAAATACAAGTTGTATTTATTTTAATTTCCTATGTTTTCTTTCATCTCGGGAGAAAGACGATCACAATGAAACCAAAAGATAATCATACTGAATTCAAACTCATAGAAATTAGGCTTACTTATTACGTATCAATTGGAGTATAAACAAATTAATTTCGTTGGATTTTGTCTTGACTTGGACACCTCTCAGTCTCACACACACACACACAGTAGTATTATTTATAAGATGGCGCAGCGGAAGTGTCCAGTTTAAAGCAAACACCTCTCTTACAAATTTTCTTCGGAAACTCTTTCTGTCAAAATGTAAGCACTCTCTTTCGTAAAATCTCATCTTTATTCTAACCCCATTAGTTTCTATCATAGATTTTGATGATTCAGTATGAACTACTCAAAGTTTTAGTTATTGGATCTGGGCAACTCTCTGCTCTTCTCTTCACATGCAAACTCACGCAATCCCATTTCTGCAACAATATGTTTGACTAATTGCATGTAACCGAAATCTTTTTATTGGAAGATTTTATTTGATTGGTCAGATTTGCTTCCATAAATATATTTCAACTCAACTCTGTTTCGTGAAACAGAGTTGGGAGGAAATGGCGGCGCCGCCTGCTCATCCTCAGTTTATGACCACCACCGACCGCAGAACTCATCCCGACGAGTCACTCATTGATAATATTGAATACGATCAGATTGTCGTGCCGGATGTGAGCATTCATTTTCATTTTTATTCCTCCATCACTCAATTTCAATTGGAAGTTATGATTGTTATCTCCCTTTCAGAGTTTGTATATGTCTAAATTATTCAATAAATGTGTTCCAGAATTTAATGCATCTGTGTTTGCATTGGTTTTCAAGCTGTGTAAACATTGTCATCGTCGTTTATGTTGTCATTTATGTGGTCCAATTTCGAGTTAGGTTGTTGAAAGGTTGCATTCGCGAGTTGTTTGAGTGAGTGCCATTTTGAAGTTGGTGCAGTTTCCGTTTCCAAGTATGATTAGGTAAATTGTGAGTTCTGTAATTACAGCTGCAAACTGTTTGTGATTAGTTGAAGCCCAATTTTTTGTATTTCTGCCACATATGGAGTCATAACTTGAAAATAGTTTACCTTAAAACAATTTCGGTTTTGGGGTAGTACTGAATCCAGAAAAAGCAGCATTTGATCTTACAAATGAACTAAGCTAGACCACAGCTTGATGTGATTATACCGCAAACGTGCACTCCTCATACTTATTCAGTGGCACTGGCAAAAACTTGTATGCATCTGGAATATGGTGCATCCACCCATATTAGGGTTCAACTATCCGAATTTAGGGTGATTGATCCCCAATTAGAGTTTATTAATCTCTAGTTAAGGTTTATTAATCACAATTAGAATTTAATTAGGGCGAATGCACCGGAGTGTGCCTCTTCTTGAATACTGGCTCACATTTCTTGATTGATTAATATCACTCTATTTTCAATCTTTTTCAGAATAAAAGCTGGAAGAACTTGTTTTCATATATCGGCCCAGGCTTTCTTGTTTGTATTGCTTATATTGATCCAGGAAATTGTAAGCCCTAGTAAATCTTGTTTAGAGCAAACTAACTATATGTACACAGATAATAACTATATCTCTTTTCTGCACCAACAGTTCAGACTGATCTGCAGGCCGGAGCTCAATATAAGTATGGGGTGAGTCAACATGTGTGATGTTCTATTTTCTATTACTTAAATATGATGGACTTCCATATGTTCTAATATGAATAACACGATAGAATATGGGTTGTTCTTGAAAACAATCGCTTAAAATTTTCCATGTATTTAACTTTTTCTGGTGTATGTTCTCTTGATCACAGCTACTTTGGATCATATTGCTTGCTTCGTGTGCTGCCCTGATTATTCAATCTCTTGCAGCAAACTTAGGAGTTGTTACAGGTTCATACAACCATTCATCTTTATCTTTCCATGAAAAGGAAATATGTTCTTTATTAATGTTTAGCTTGTATGCTTTGTCTTGTAACCTGTGCAGGAAAGCATTTAGCTGAGCACTGTCGAAAGGAATACCCAAGAGTACCGAATTTTATTTTGTGGATTCTTGCTGAAATAGCCATTGTCGCATGCGACATTCCTGAAGGTTGGATTCTTGGAACAAAACATTGTTTGTGTGTGCTTTAGTTGGAGGTCAAAAATGAGCCCATTGACTTACAAGCGAACCTTTTCTTTTGGCTATTTACCATGCCTTCTGTCTAACACGTATTTTTGTAAATATGGGCTAAATTTGTTATGTTTGTTGTATCTTGACTTATTTTGTAACTGTCTTATCATGGCAGTATTTTCATATATGAGTTGCAGCTGTTGGCCTGTAAAGAGTGCAATGTTTATATTTGCATAATAATAGAGTCGATCTTTTCACCATCGTGCTTAATTATGTACTTTTTCCTCAAGAGTCCCTTCTTCGTTTCTTTCCTAATTCCTCTTCTTTTTTTATTATGACAGTTATCGGAACTGCATTTGCTCTGAACATGCTTTTCAACATTCCACTTTGGTGTGGTGTGCTTATAACAGGACTTAGCACATTGGTTCTTCTGTTGCTGCAGCAATATGGGGTATTTATCTGTCCTTTGATCTTCATATAACTAGTATTTTCTAACTGTGTTGTAAATAGAATAAATTGGATATTATTAGATTCAAATGTACTGTGTAAATATTGGAATATCTTACCGCTTTTCTAAATCTAGGCATGACCTTGACAGGTAAGAAAGCTTGAGATCTTTATCGCTTTCCTTGTCTTAACGATTGCTGGCTGCTTCTTTGCCGAGCTTGGTTATGCAAAGCCCGATTCATTGGAAGTTCTACAAGGCCTTTTTGTTCCTCAACTTAAGGGGAGCGGGGCTACCAAGCTGGCTATTTCACTCCTCGGTGCTATGGTTATGCCGTAGGTGTCATTGTGCATATATCTTCTGAATCAACAATTAGTCGGCCTATTTTAGTGCTTCTTATTGATACTTTTACCTTTTGACTGCAGACACAATCTTTTCCTCCATTCAGCACTGGTTCTATCTAGGAAAATCCCACGATCTGTCAGTGGTATCAAAGTAAGGAGATTCTATACGATTTGGAGCAAATTTCTAGTTTTGTTCCCCATATATTTGTCTCCTATAGCATATGAAATCTGTTTGTTATGACATATACAGGAGGCGTGCAGATTTTACATGATAGAAAGTGGCTTCGCTTTACTAGTTGCCTTCTTCATAAATGTCTCAGTTATCTCAGTTAGCGGGGCTGTTTGCAATTCACCGAATCTTAACTCAAAGGAACTCGAGAGCTGCGAGAACTTGGACCTGAATGAAGCTTCCTTTCTACTTAAGGTGCAGATTTATTAATCGCTTCCTTTTAATATGTAATTATGTATACAAATATTATAAATTTTGATGGGAATGTTGGATTTATGGGTTTACAGAATGTTCTAGGCAGTTGGAGTTCCAAGCTTTTTGCAATTGCTTTGCTGGCGTCTGGACAGAGCTCAACCATAACGGGAACATATGCTGGACAGTATGTTATGCAGGTTTGAGCCCACGCAATCTACTTTTATTTCCATTTGAGTTTTATATCCTCGCTTCTTGCTACTCTACTTGTTCTGGCATAGCAAAAAACTGAAAAATAAAAGGACCCAATAACCTTGTTAAGGAAGCTATTTAGTCGACTTAATGATATTTCTAGTGCTTGAACTTTCAAGTTTATGCTTATCTGTAAAACGAATCATTGTACATTTGTAATATTTGGTATTCGTGATGCCTTACTAACCACCTTCTTCTCCTGCACCCTTTGTATCTGTGTTTTCCAGGGATTCCTTGACTTGCGGCTGAAGCCATGGATTAGGAACCTTTTAACTCGATGTTTAGCAATCGTTCCCAGTCTAATTGTAGCAATCATCGGTGGAGCTTCTGGGGCTGGAAACTTGATCATCATAGCATCGGTAACAAAATCTTGTCTTTATAAAATTCAACTCTTCTCTTGGAAGTTCAGCAAAAAGGTGGAACTACTCGGCACTTTTTGTATCAACGCTTATTTTAGGCGAACAAAATGAACTTTATACTAGCAGAAAGAGTTTTTCCTATTCAGAAAAGTGAGTGAATTAAGTTTGAGAAAAATTATTGGGACGGAGAATCAGCTTTTGAGGCGTAGTTGGATTGATTTCTTGTTTAGGATTTTAACATGTAGTTTCTGTATTATTCACCACTCTCTCTGTTCTGTTGCAGATGATCTTATCGTTCGAACTTCCTTTTGCCCTAATTCCACTTCTCAAGTTTACAAGTTGCAAGACCAAGATGGGCTTATATGCCAACTCATTTGCTGTAAGAACCCATAACTCCAACTTTATGCCACATTTGTAATATCTACGCGAAGCTGCAGCAGCTAACATCATCTCTGTTGGGTGACACACAGATTGCAGCCACAACTTGGATAATCGGGTTCTTGATCATGGGCATCAACATCTACTATTTAGCTGAGAAGCTGGTGACTTCGCTTCGTCATAGCAAGCTGAGCATCGTGGGCATCGTGTTTTGTGGACTGTTGGGGTTCTCGGCTATGCTCGTTTATCTAGCCAGCATTGCTTATTTGGTGATCCGTAAGAACAAGGAGGGCCCTCACCTTCTGGCGCTGTCGGATAGGCAGGAGGAAAATGCTAGCCTACCTAGACAGGACATAGCAAACATGCAGTTGCCTCAAACAAGAACTACTGATCATCTTTGAAATGAAACCATCATCCTGTTTTTTTTTTTTTTTTTCCAAAAAAATGAGTGGTAATAATATTGGAGTAGGTCGTGAATAGCCGACTTGTTACTAATGTAGGCAAGGATGTTTCTGCGGAATGAAAGATATATCCATTGTACGATTTTTCATCTTTTATTCCAATCGTTGGATGCTTCTTCATATAGTGAGATCGTGGGCGGGTCGGGTCAGATGTATATATCTCTATGGGCCTGGCCCAACCCAATACGTAATCCCCATGTACTTTTGTATACATCTAAAATGTTATATAATGTATACTTGAATCTATAATTTCTTTCGGGTGACTGGTTACTTCTCTTAGTCGTAGCATTCGTGACATTAATCGACTTCCCTTCACAAAACTACCAAGACAACACCTTTCCTTGATGAAATACGTCAATAATAATCAGCATTTTCTCAATTGTTCTTTTTTACAGAGATAGATAAAGGAAAAAAATATGACATCACATAATTGCTCTAAAATGACGACATATATGCCACACATATTCAAGAATTAGGGCCGGATTATGAAGTGAAATGGGCTTTATTCTAGATTAGGCGATGGGCTAAGACTGAATACGAATAGGCTCCTCATTCTGAGCTGGGATTGGAATGTGGCCTTTCTCTTGAAGACTTTTAACTGTGTCGTATAAACTTTGTTTCACTGGTGTGAATTCAAGCCCCAAATCCTTCAGCTTTTGGTTTGAGAATTTGTATGGTTTTTTCCTTGGGTTTTTTTCATCAGAGCACCTGCATCATTAAAAATCACACACATTAGAAAATGTATGGACTTAGATAAATTAGTTATTAATGGTACACAAATTTCTACGTTTGGTAGGTAGAAATGTGTATTTGAATTGTATGTTTAAAAATTACAAACAACTTGCATATAATCTTTACTGAAATAGGAATTGAATTTTTTAGAATATCTTTGTCCACAATTTTCATGCTTACTTGGCGTGAAATCCCTTTCACCAGCAACTATGAAAAACTACTTTATATACATGAATTATTATTTTGTGGCTTATCTCTTGGTTTCAAAGTCAAAGTTAAAGGCTTGAAAAATCATGTCAAGGCCGGAATGTTATAAACTTTGTTTTTAAATACATTTGTTTTTTGAGGATACAAAAATCTAGAAATAAATAAAAATAGCAAAAAGGGTATCTCCACTATGACACAAAAGAAAAGTGAGTGAGAAAGTATGATGGCATGATGTTTGGAGGTTAGTTTGAGAAAGTGACCTTAGAGTTGGTGAAAAGTCTTAAGCTCCACAGAATATGGTGTATAAAATATTAAAATGAATTGGAAGTTACTTGGTGGGTATGGGATACTCCGGGAAGAACTTGGCAAGAATGTGGACGACGTCGGCACGGTGGAGGACGGCCTCGGCGCAGAGGTAGCGGCCGGAGGCGGCGGGGTTCTCGAACAAGAGGATGTGGGCCAAGGCGACATCCTTGACATGGACATAGGCTTGAATGGAGTTGGCATATGTCTTAGCAGAGCCAGTGAGATATTTGAGAATGTGAAGGACGCTAGCATTCACAGTTGGTTGGAGCAATGGGCCCAGCACCAAAACCGGGTTCAGCACCACCAAATCCACCCCTAATTCCCCAGCTTCATCCCATGCTGCTTGCTCCGCCACAGCCTTGCCATAGCAGTACCAGTTCTATACGAAACCATTTTTTATTTTCCATTTCTATATTTCATTATCAATCAAATTAATTAATACCTTTGTGTTTTTACAAAACTCCAGATCGCTCCAGCAAGTCTCGTCCACAACTTGTTCAGGGTCTCTGTTGGGATCCATGTATATTGCACCAATTGAGGAGGTTATCACCACGCGCCGGACCTTCGCCTCCGCCGCCGCGCGTATCACATTCTTCGCGCCGTTCACCGCCGGTTCCACCATTTGCTCCTTTATTAATACCATCAAAATTCAATTCAACTTTCGTATTTGTAAAACAAAATACTCCTACTCCTACCAACAATATTAATTAAATGTAAGATATACCTCGTCAATTAGGTCTTCATACTAAAACTACTTTAATAAAATACTAGTTAGGTCATATTGACGTCACACTTCGATCCCGACAATTGTCTTGGTGCTATTTGAAAGATATAAAAAAGTTTAAGAAAAATCGATAAAATTGGGGACAAATGATTATTGGGATTTTGCCTTTTCCCCTCTGCTTTATCTTGTGATTATATTATAGAAAACTTCCAATCCACTGAAATGGAAAATGTTAGGCTTTTTATATAAAGTGATGTTGTAATTGGATTGTCTAAAGCAAGTGAAATACTGGGTATATATATAATTTTCCTTTGTGATTGAAAAAGATTTTGATGAACTCGGAAGAAAATCAAAACGTCAATTTCTAATTGGCTTGAGCATGACTCTTCTACACACGTCAAGTTCAAGCATGCCCGCTCTGCAACCAACCAACCAACCACCGCCACCCACCGGCGATTTGCTGCTGCTGCTGCAAAATCTCTCTCTCTCTCTCACACACACACACACACAATTGCAGAAAACGAGCTTCAGAGAGAGAAAAAAACGAATGAATTGAATGGACTTACTGGATCATCGGTGACAGGCGACGCCGTGTGGAAGACGCCGTCGCAGCCATTAATGGCTTCGCGCAAACTCTCGTAAACGTTGAGATCAGCTCTGCACAGAATCAGCCTCTCATCCGCTCCTTCAAGATCTCTCAAATGAGAATTTTTAGGATCATCTGAAACAAAAATCAAACACTACATAAGCAACAGATCATTCCAATGATGTATTTGCAGCTTAAAATAATCGCAAATTTAACCTGGATTTCTGACGGTTCCTCTCACAGTATAGCCTTTCTCGAGGAGGAGTTTAACCAACCACGAAGCAATGAAGCCACCGGCGCCGGTGACGCACACGAGTTTCCCGGGGACTGATGGCATACTGGCTTACTTCCGATGATTCTCTGTATATGTATGTGTGTTGATTGAAAAACTTGTGGGAGAGTGGGTATATTTATAGAAGGAAAATTAATTTTGTCACTTTACCTACCACCGATATTAAAATAAATGGAAATTAGAAATTTCATTTTGGAATTTAGGAGTAAGTTCCCAAGTGAAACAGAATCAATTACGACTTAGGAAACAGAATCTTTTTTATTTTATTTATTTATTAAATGTCCTCTCAATTCAAATTTAGGAAACAGTTATATACCGTACCATATCTATTTATAATTTGGTTATTCATTTTTCAGTTGTTTTTTATTATTATTATTATAGGATATTCCATTTTTAAGCTTATTTCTCAGTTGAGATGCCGACTCTCCAAGTTGTTTGTCTCGTTTTTTTATATATACTTTTTCCACTCTACTTATTTAGGTATTACACTCCATATATATATATATATATATAAAAGGAGCAGTGATAAATCTTTTCCCTAAAAAAAATTAGTATGTCTAGTTGTAATACGTTCGTTTAAGACCCTACTAATAAATAAGATAGTGTAGGAACCACTTACTTACCTAATATGGTTTTTTTTTCAAATATTATTCTTGGTCCTTCTGCAAAGTCTTAATGCACAATACATTGATAAAATGGATATGTACATCTTACGGTGAAGCTGCCAAAGTGTTATTAACTACTAGAGGCCATTTTCTAATGAGACTAAAATTAAGAATATCTATCACTGATGTTGACGAACTAACATCCGTTTTATTTCATTCTTGTCAAATTTACAAATAATAGGAAAACCAAAACTTGGTTTAATTCTTTTCACGTCTAAGTTTTAAAAAACTCAAAAATATAAATAAATTATTTTTTCCGTATCATTTGTGTTGACACGTACACTTTTCATTTTGAGGCACAACAACAATAAATTAATACACAAACATGTTAGGTATGTTACTTTATTTCTTCAATAAAACAGTTTTTTAATTCTTATGCCAAAAAAAGGGTGCCAATACAAATGCAATCGAGAGAGTAATAAAAAAAAATGGATTTTACGCAATTTGTAAATTTGATAACAGTGATTATAATTTTTGAAGTTTAAGAGATATGACAATTATTAAAACGAATAAGATTTTATAAGAGGTTGCTAACGTAAATATGTAATAACTTTCTGAAAATATTAGTACTTTCTTCGATTTTAGTACTCAAGTAAGATATGTTTACTGCATTAACTGAATTATCAAATCTAAAGTTATAAGTCGCGTGTACGCTGCCTAACTAAATATTTGCAATGGGTGAAGATGAGATTTATTCGAAGTGATTTATGTCTTGATAAAGTTTAATTATTAATTTGGATAGCAATTAAATATGTCTCATATATATACTTGTGTAGATATAAAATAAAATTCTAGAAACTAGCTCATGTGCTTATAATAGACTTAGAGGGTTTGTTGCATATTAGTCGTCTATATATATATATACATACATACATATGTGTGTATTTGTGTGTGTGTAAATTGTAAAATTGAGTGGGTAAGGAATTTAGAATTAGAGTGAGCTACTAGAAATGTAGAAAGTGGAGTGGGTCGGTTGTGTATAGCAATTGCCGGTGTTTGTTTTGTGCTGCTTTATGATCGCACTTTCTAGAACAGATTATCCTCATTTTAATGCTCACTTCGTTTTTCTAGATTTATTTATTAACACGCTTTTCATGTCAAACCGCACTTATAGAATGGAAAAGCTCAAATATGTATATAGGGATGTCAATTCAACCCGAACCCGATGGGTTGGCCCGAATAAATCGAAGAATATAGCGGATTAGGGTTGAATTTTTATCACCCGAAATTAAAGCGGGCTATATGGGCTGGACCGATTAGCCCGCGGGTTATATGGGCTAGCCCGAACGGGTTGCGGGTCGGCCCGATGGGCTAGGGATTTAAAAAAAATTAAGAATAATGACATCATCTAGAGGTTGAACGCACTTTACATTAATCGCTTTGTGCCATAATTTCGTCTCAAAACAATCATCCACACAATAATATCTTAACTTTACAATTTTAATTGTATATGTATGATTATTTATTCTTATAAGCCCTTAGTCTTCAAGTTACTTATACTCTTTACGTCCCATCATTTATTTTTTGCAATATTATTAATAAAGTCGTGTTTTTGTGCCGATCAAATGTATTATGGGACAAGTCAAATAGGACAAAAAGGAATACATGTTAAATAATTTTTGGTAAAGTGTCCAACCCGATGGGCTAGCCCGAACGGGTTAGGGTTAGGGTTGAAAAAATTTAGCCCGAAATAATTTTAGCCCGATTAGCCTGCACCGAATAGCCCGACAACCTGATAGGATTAGCCCGAAACCCAATGGGTTGGCCCGACTGACATCCCTATACGTATGTGATCGTGTCCCCTCATTATCTTTATTAAATTTGGATGACTAAAATAGATAATGATTTTCCAGGATTAAACATTACTATTGTTGTAACGGAATAGTATGAATGAACAATAATAAACAGAAACGTAAAGTGACATACAGATTTACGTGGTTCACCAACATTATGTTGGCTATATCCACGGGCAGAAAAGGAGAACGGATTGTATTAGGCGGGATAGGTTTTTAGATTACAGATTACAACTCTCAAAAGCCATATATACTCATACTAAGAGAATACACCTGAACGGGTCAGCCCAAAATGGCGTGTGCGAAACGGGAAATTGTACGAATCGGGAGAATGATTCAAGGCATCCCAACAATTATTAATTTCGTTGTGAAATTAGGTATCCATGTAGTGACTATCTTATTTATAAAGTATTAGCACTAAACTGATCAGTATTATTGTTACTTTCTTCATTTTTATCTAATTACATGTGGAAAATGTCTCTTCGGCCACATTGGTGAAACATCGTATTACTGTTACTTTCTTCATTTTTATCTAATTACATGTGGAAAATGTCTCTCCGGCCACATTGGTGAAACATCGTATTACTGTTACTTTCTTCATTTTTATCTAATTACATGTGGAAAATGTCACTCCGGCCTCATTGGTGAAACATCCCCTGTATTATGATATGAGTGAGGTAGCATCTAATCCCCAACTCAAAAGAAAAAGAAAAAAATAAGATTATATATATAGGGGTGCATTAGATTGAGAATGTCCGATTTCAGTGAGAACCGAGTTAGAAGTGAGAACCGAGTTAAATGAACAAGGATACAAAATCAAGTTTATTATAAAATGGTGGGGGGGGGGGGGGTTGGTTTATCTAATATATTCTTACAACATCTTGCAATTAATTAAATACTCT
>JAYJMF010000091.1:2886784-2908801 GCA_036873715.1 Salvia sclarea
TCTCTACTTTAATTATTATACTTTACACTATCTATACTAACTATTACAACCACCATCTAATCTAATCTCCACGTATCTATAGGGGTGCATTAGATTGAGAATGCCCCATTTCAGTGAGAATTGAGTTATATGAACAAGGGTACAAAATCTATGAACAAGTGCATAAAATCATACGAATAAGGAAAAATCGAAATAAAAATTTCGTCAATTCCAGGATTCGAACCTGGCTGTTTTTTTCCGGAAATCTCTTGTTCATGAAATATATTGAGTTGTGCATTTGAAAACAATCTTAACCTTTAGATGTAGATATTTGAAGGGCCAAAATTCAATCTCAATTCTCACCACATTTAATCTAACTCACTCTAACCAATTCCTATATATATATATATATATAGTACTTTTTTCGTCCCACTACAAGTGTGTAAGTATTCTATTTTAGATGTTACATTACAAGTGTCTAATTTCCATAAAAGAAAATTACAATTTTTCTCTTTCCTACTTTACCATTTACTCTTTTCTCTTTTTATTTTATTTTATTACTTATTTAATTGTATTTCTATGTTTCTCTTTCCTATTTTATCATTTAAATTATTCTTCCTCTTATTTTATCTAACCTAAACACTCCTTAACTACTTATTCTTTAATTTCCGTGTCTCTTAATTACTTAGACACTTGTAATGGGACGAAGAGAGTATATAATTAGAATAAATAATCCATAATAATATTATCTATAACTTTCCTTCTTGAATAGTACTGCATGATCATGCCTCGTTGAAACCCCCGCTGAAAAATTTTATAGGAGAAAAATAGTTGAGGAAAAGAGTATATGTCATGTCATACCCATATATATGTGCATTATTTATTATCTTATTAAAAACCTTCACCAAGATGGGACAACAATCCACATGACGGAACAACTACTACCAACACAAAAGTGAGAAAAGTATTGTTCACATAAAAATAAAAAATATAGCACACAAGCAGATTTGAACTTAGAAATGCCTTAATTTAGACGTTTGAATTAGGTATCCTCAGTGAATTTCTTGAATATGTTTATTAGTATAACTAAATGGAGTAAAACTTAACCACGTGAATCATTATGTTAAATTGACTCAACAAACCTATTTGTAACATTGTGAATGTTGGAACATAAACAGAGTAACAGACTATCCTATGATGTGATTGTATACTCGTGCATTAAATACTAAATTTAAGTTTTTTCATTAAATAGAACAGACGCGCCAAAATCATACCATGGTCTTCGAGATGAATAAGCAAAAGAATAAAGAAAATTAATACTCCCTCCGTCCCGGTCTAGTTGTTACGTTTCTTTTCGGCGCAGAGTTTTAGGAGAGCTGAAAAGTAATGTAAAGTGATGATGGGAATATATATTATTTAAAGTTGTATGTGTAATAAAGGTGTCTTAAAAAGGAAACGTAACAATTTCGTTGGGACAACCCGAAAAGGAAAACGTAACAACTAGACTGGGACGGAGGGAGTAATAAAAGAAAAAAGACAAGTCGAGAGTGTTAGGTATGTGTCTTCTAAAAGCTACGGATGCTAGGTGTGTGATGTGTGTCCAAGTTAATCATTCACTTTATATGTCCTTCGACGATACCACTGGCAAAAATATTGATACTATTTTTGTATTAATATTATCATTTTCTCCAATTCTCTTTTTTGTAACAACTATCTCCATTTCATGCGCAGTAGTCATTTTTCGTATTTTCTTTGCAATTTCAGTCTCTTCTCATCCTCTAATCTTCGTATATTCCTCTTCAATAGCATGGATTCAGTAAGGGTTGAAGATAACTTTTGTCAATTTCACCAAATTTTGCTGTAAAAAAGCCTAAAAAAATTGGCTGCCCCACCCTATGAATACGACCAATACTATCAGGTGCGTCTTATTTGATGGTAAAATTATACTGGAAAAATGAGGGAAAAAATACATACCTTATAAATTTTAAATTTTTTACATCCTTATGGACCTTATCTATAAAAAGAATTTCAATTTTTCTTCTTTCTCATTTTCACTCCAATGAGGGAAAGTATTAGCACACCAACAAGACAACAATTCCAATAATATATATTATTTCTTATTGGAGTGAAAAGGATGAAGATTGAAGAATAAAAAGTTTTTTTAAAAAAAAATATATAGACAAGGAGGCAACAAAAATAAAAATTTAAAGAATGAATATTTTAATTTATCTGATTTTCACATGATAATTTTACAGCCCAAGAAAACATAGTCTCATATTAAAGAATAAAAAGCCATTCATAGATTTTTATAATTCTATTAGTTCTTTGTAATATTTAGATCTGAAACTTTAAAATCTAAAAAAATGTCTCTAACGCAAGGCTAAAGTCAATGATATCTAGAAAATTTGTGAGTATCAGAAGTGGTACATTTATAATATCATAACCAAATTATATGCAGATAAAGCACCAATTATTTTTAATTAAATCACAGTTAATTGGAGTTTTATGTGGTTTCATATTTTCCTTACTCGGTATTTTTTCAAGGGGGTTTTCGCCGAGAAACTTTTATTGAGGCTCGGCCCCTAGTTTGAGTATGTTTTCTAAGGAGTTATTTGTAGGCTTTTCTTTTTTCTTTAATAAAAATCTTATTCGACATTTTCTGCAAGTGTTGATAATGGCGTGATTTAGTGTATGAATCATCAACATCTTCCTTAGGCCATCTCGAATAATACCTTTCCATTTTCAGATTTTTGCTGACATCATCATTATATTTCCCACTCATATTTTTACCCCCAACAATACATTTTCAAATTCAAGTTTTTGCTGACATCATTATAAATCACATTTTCCATTAAATTTCTAACACTCATTCATATTTTATTAAAATTTCTTATTTATTATTTCTATTTTAATAAAAATTATAGTTATTTTCAATTAATATGAAATAAATTAATAATTCTATAAATATTAATAAAAATAAATAATAACACATATACATTTAAAAGACATACAATATACAGTGATTTAATGAAAATCACGAAAAAAAGACGCAACAAAAAAATTACAAATAAATTGAATTGTTAAAACTAACCTTTGTACCAAAATATACACAAAGAAAAACAAATAAAAAATCAGAAAGAAATAATTAAAAAAAGGAAAGGTCCACCATTTGTTTTGCCTCCCGGGAGGCACTATTGCCTTTTCCTTTTTTTAATGCATCTCACTCTCATCCCTCCAATGCTATTTTTTTGGAATGCATCTTCTTTGCCTTTTTGCATTGGAGATGCTCTTATGTTTATGTATCACAAAATTCAGAACTGCACATGACAATTATAATTCATATAAAGATAAATGGTTCAGATATTAATTCGTATCAAAGGAAAAATAATTATTATCCTCTTTCTCACTTGAATTGACACCCACTCTCGAACACATAATTTAAGAAAAATTTTATTAGGGGAATAATAAGGCTATGACAAAGAAAAAACTGATGTGACTGCACACCTTTATTGATAATAAGGCTCGAAAAGAGAAAAAGTTGATTTGATCTCACACCTTTATTGTTAATTAAGCCCTAATTATTACCAAATAAGGGGTGTGCCAATTCAAATGGAACATCCTAATATAATAAGTGTGTTAATTCAAGCGGGACGAAGGGAGTATTAACTTACTCCATATTTAATTGCCGAATTTCTGTATTTGATATTAGTAATTAATACTAGTACTTAGTCCAATGATTAAACCATTTGGTCCATTTCCATATGCAACAGTATTTTTCTAGCACCATATTCAGTTCCGATGAGTATTCACTTTTGATAATTACTCCGTTTCATTTCAATTGACCTCCTATTTTTTTACATGAATTAAGAAATTATTTATTTTTAGTGATAAAGTAATATAGTCCCATCATCTTATGTGTTAATTATTTACTATTTTAGGAAAGAGCCAATTTAAATGAGACATTCCAATTAAAAAAGTAGGCCAATTGAAATGAGATAGTGAGAATAATATACACAGCCTTTCAAACTATATATTCAGTTTATTTTGCCCTGCAGATTATCCATATATGGATCCCCTTACTACATAAGTTGCCGGAATTATTATATATATTCGAGGTAGTCTCTAGTGAGAATTGATTTTTTCGTGATAAATGAGAATGACGAACAAGAGCATAAAATTGATGAACAAGAGCATAAAATCGATGAACAACAGATGAGCGCAATAAAAATCAAAATTTCACCCCTCGAGGATTCGAACCTGGTGTTTTTTCACGGGAATTTCTTGTTCGTGAACTTTATTGAATTGTGCATGCGTGAATTTAATTTGTTCATTTAGAAACAATCTTGACCATTAGATCTAGATATTTAAAAGGTTATGATTTATTCTCATTTCTCACAGATATCTGTTCTCACGGAAACTTTAATCCATATACAGATATTAAATCAAATGAAACAAAACTTATATATATGTCTATAACCTATCAAATTCGTGGAAGATAATTTCTGAATATTTCAGACTCCATGTCTAATCGCTATGATTGTGGATCACATTAAATGGAATCACTATTATTGAATAATTGATGGTTGTTTTTTTTCAATAATTTATTGAATTATTGATACCTTAAATCTTGATAAAGCCATGTCGATGTCGGGGATGGAAATATTTTTTGTCTACTCGTCGTACTTGAGCATCTACTCTTTAACAACCCCACCGCGCTTGCTTCTACCATTAGGATGTGTTTAACAGCAACCATTCCAACACTTCGATCACCCAAACCTTCTATTATTAAATTATTTTATTTTTGGTCTTCAATATTTATCCCAATTCCGAACCCAATCACATCTATTTTTGTTAGATTTATCAATGATCAATACTCAATCATTCGACCACAATATTTTTTATAATTATTCATATTAATTTTAATCTAAATTATATAATTAATTAATTTTTCGAAGTTTTGGTTTGTTCAAGATTTGTGTGATAATCTTGGGAACGTGAGAAATTATGAGAATTTAAGAAAAATGGTGATTGAGATCCAGTAAAAGAAATCTAAGTTTTTGATATTTTGATAGTATTTTTTAAATATAAAATACAAAAATTATAATAATTTTATTCTAATATCCAAATAAAATCTATCTATCCAATAACCCAATAATATTATGACAAATACCATATTTTAAGATGATAACATACTTACCTTAAAAAGAAAATAAGAAGAAAAAAAGCATTGGAAAATTCACGGTCGAGGTCGGTCTGTATAAGATCTTGGGCGGTCTCATTGAAGATAAAAAGAAGGTTTTTTCGTTTATTTGATATTTTACCTATCTTACCTGGCGGTCGACCGAAGGGGAAATGGGGGTTGCTATTCTTAGTCTTAAGTTTTGATGCTAAAAAATTACCTACTCCATCTACCAAAAATATGTCACATTGTGGATGGCACGGACTTTAATAAAAAAAATTAGTAATTTGTGAGAGGAGAAAAAATAACTTTAAAATGTGTGTTTATATTTTGATTTGTGTGAGTCTTATTACTATAAATAAAAAATGATATATTTTTCGTATACATACCAAAAAGGAAATTGTGCCATATCTTTCTGGACGGAGAGAGTACTATTTTACCCAAAACTTTCCCTTTGTTGAATAGAACTGTTGTGGCTACTGTTGGAAATTTGTTTGATTAGCTAATTAAATTCATATTTTAATATGATATTTTCATTATGGATTATTGGAATTAAATTATAGATTTGGTATTTACATTTTGTGTTGGGTAATATAGTAAATTTAAATATTATTAAAATTCAAGGTGGGATGAAAGAATAATTAATGATCACAAAGATTGACTATTTATTAAAATCCAGTTGCAATCAAATAAGGCTCAAGCTCGATGACGTGGATGATAAGGAGGTGGTTATAGGTGACGTGGCAGATGATGATGCCATGTGACAGATAGGGCGGACTGGCGGTTATAACTTCGGCTGTTGGACCTGTTTGGTCCGGAGCGAACTGTCGCACCAGTTCGGACCGCACTTGTTGAGATGTGAACCATTGTGATGGTTCCGGACCAACAAGTTGCGGGTTGCAGGTCGCAGGTAGCACCTCTTGCCAACAACCACCAATGACCTATATAAATGCATCTCCTTTTAGAAGTTCAGACACTCATGTGAACCATTCGAGCACAACATTCGAATTATTTCATATAATACTCAGTCCCGAGTATTCGAGTAATTCGTCGAAAGTACGACGCAAAGTCCAACATCTCGTAGTCAATATACCGTTGTATATTGGAGGCATTAGCTGTGGAACCGTATGCACAGTACGGAACTATTTGTGTTATGAAAATATTGTCCAACTCTCACCTCAATTTGTAGATTATTCTTTTATTCTAATTGCATTTTTCTATTTCCAACTACCCCACAATAACAACTAGCTATCTTAATATACAAGCTATGCGTTATTCAAATTCGTTTTCCCGAAAATAACACCAATTAAAACACTACGCCTAAAGTCACCATTTTTTTGTAGGGAATAAATTATTGAGAGAAGGAGAAGTTTGAGAACTGAATATTTTGATCGTGTTCGCGGTATCAAGATGAGGAATACATTTTAGCTACAAAGCTAGTGGTGTGTGTGCCTCCACAAAATAGTTGATAGTATTATTCTTATTGTATTCAATATTTTCAGAAGTGTAATATATTTTTAACTATTTCTCTAAAAACTAAATACAAGTTGTTATCTTCCCATATAAGCTATATAGGTTTACAAATGAAATTCTATCCATTTACTAGCGTATGAAAAAAACAATCAAGACAAAAAAATAATTTGGACAAGTCAGAATTGAAAACGAATTAATGTCCATACTAATCACCTAATTTGTGAATGCTTAAGGGTTAAGACCATCTCCAACGCCACTCAATAATGGCGTTGAGCTGTTTTTTTTGCGGCATAAATCTTCTCCAACTCCTGCTGTAAAAATATGTTGTATTATTGAGACAACAATGTCTCTGCGTCAAAGATAACAACATCGCAATGTGCTGCGCCGCAATATACTATATTTATTCAATTGTTAAAATAAATAATGATGTATATTTGTTTTACTTTATGCATGTTTATTTTATATTGATTGAAGTGAACGATTATTGCATATTTATTATTTTTTTATTAGAAAAAGTTTTTTAAATTTTCAATTCCTTTCGTAAATTAAATTACACTAAAAATGCACAAACTTTGTAATATAACTCAAACCAAATATAAACTTATTTTACGCTTCAGAATGCATTCTTTGTGATTAATGTAAATTTGTATTATGTTTTTTTTTATTTGGGTAATATATAAAAAATATTCTAATATATTTTTTCTATTGTAAAATAGAAATAGAATTTTAGGATTTTACAACAAATCTTTAGAGATGCTCTAAAACCACAAGAGGTTTCTACTTTTCAAAATTGTCGACATTGATAGTAAGGTCAAAAGTCGTAATGTTGGAAAGTAAGTATTGAAGGTTCGTCCTGAAATTGGAAGAAGGCCAATGTGAGGTTGGCATTCTAGCTAGTTAATTGACGTTTTGGATTGGGTGTTTGTTACATTCCACGACGAGAATGACAACACTCATTCTTTCCCCTGCGATGTCACTAAAGATGCCGCCGAGTCGAGTAGTATACACTGTACTTCATTCCACCCAAATAACTTGAATCATACTAGTATTTATTTTGGAGCCGTCTCAACTAACTTGACTCATTTTATTTTTAAGATATTTTTAATACTCACACTAAATATTTTTACTCTATTAAAATTCCCTAACCAAAAATAATTGCCTTAAACTAGTTGGCAGAGGAAATACTCGTTTATATATTATCGGGTCGACCGCTTGAACTTATTTTAAAGTTTATGACCATTATTCGAATCTAAACGGGCATTCTATATTTAGATGACCTTTTCAAATATTAATTTACTTTTTTATATTTATTAAATTCATTATTTGGTCATAACAAATAAAGTTAACAATTATTACAAATTATCTAAACCTATATAAAAGTGCACAAAAAATTTTGTAACAATGAAAGTAAAATGATAATGAATTTTAGATTTGAATAGAATGATGTATATATACTCCCGAGATACATGAGTCCATCTCATAAAAGTATCTTCATTTACGAATTTTAACTTTCCTAATATATTGCTATCATATATATAGCTAATTTAATGACAATATTGTAATATATGCTATATATATAACTATGTTTAATAGGTAAAAATGTTATTTTTTTTATGTGATAAATTTAAATGCCTTCTTTACAAAAATATTGATTTTATGCCTAAATTTAAGCGAACAGTCTAGTATATCCTTGATGTTGATGAATTCTTATTGTTTATTGTAAAAATGATTACATTTTTTACACATTTGTTCTTGTGTCAAAAAAGTGTAAGAAAAATGTAGATAGACCTTCTTTGAGGTAGCCGCCTGACCGGCCAGCTCGTGAAAGTACACGGTCAGTTCGACCTGGTAGCTCGTAAAGTAGATGGTCGGTTTGACAGCTACGCTACCTCGTAGCTTCAGTGACCTACATCTTTTTACACAACTATAATCGTGTAAGACTATTGTCTTGTACGGACATTTATAATTGATTCACGAAAGATAATTTAGCCACTTTGAATATAGAATCAACGTCATTTTTATAATTAAAAGAAGGTATGTTTTTATTACCGGGCACTTCATAAAATGAAAATTTTAAATTTTATATAACTACTATTATAAGTGTAAATTCTTACAAATTTTGATTATTCCTACAATCCCTTACTTATTTTAAATTTTAATGATAGTTTAGCAATGTAATAATATATGCATGCGTACCGCTAAGCTCAAGCTTCACTTATTTTAACTTATGTGCTTCACAAAAATAGCTCATGAATAACTGGCTCATTTACATTTATTATCACTTTTAAGCTAAAGTATTGTGTTCCTTATTCATGAATAGGCACAGTATAGAAATAGAACTATACCAAATAAATTGATTTTGTTTCTAAATCTAGTTTCGGTCCATTTCTTTTCTGTCTGACATATGATATTTGCTTTGAATTAATACTTGAGTACAAAATAATATGTACTACATAATTTGACATTTTAAGTAAATGAGAAATGATATTTTTAGCTCAACTCGAAGCAATTTGTGGTCGTGAATATGCGACTGTGTAGCTTATTTACGGTAAAAAAGAAGAAGCGTCAAATTTTAATCTGGAAAATGACATGAATTATATTATTATGAGTTTATTTTTTATATTTATACTTTATATTATTAAAAGTTAATAATCCTAACAAAACCGTTGACATCTTACATTGAATTTTAGCATCCGGAAAACATAATTTAATAGTAATTCCATTCACTTGATTCGTCTCTCTCTCTCTCTCTCACACACACACACACACACACACAGATAGAAAGTTCCTACTCCGGTCCTCTAAATCAATCAATAAATAAATAGTACTCCTAGTAACGAAATCATCATCCTTTTAATCCCTTCCACAAGAAGGGGTGTTTATATAAGTCTCACTCCACACCATTCTTCTACGAATCCAGCCTTCTCCGGTCTAGCAATTAAAGCATGAGGAAAGGAGGTATCGTCGAGGAAGCGTGTGTGTGCACAGAAGAGACGCATTTCACGGTGATGAAAACCTCGGTTTTCTTCGCCGGCGACGGCTTCACCGCCTTCGACTCCAAAGGCGACATCATTTTCCGAGTCGACAACTACGACGGCGCCGACTCCTCCGAGATGGTTCTCATGGACCGCGCAGGCCGCTGCATCCTCACCGTCCGCCGCAAGGTAATTCTTTTCTCAGATTGCCTAATTCTTGCTCCATCATTATTTTACTACCTGTTTAATTACTCTACTTATTATTATATTATCATGCTAAAATCCCCATCTTATATAGTACTGTAGTATTTATTTTTAACACCAATGACGGTGGAAAATAATTAAGATTATGCAAAAATATAATATCAGATGGAATCTCATACTAATATATTTATACTCTTTTTGTTAATTTTGAGTGAAAATTGTTTACTTCATTTTCCTTTAATTTCTTTCAATATATATGTTCACCGTATAATGTTACCTGAAATTAATACTATTGTTGATTAAATACCGGTGCTGTCTGTACAACTTTGTAAAAGATTACTTTCTCAATTACATTGATGACAGTTTTTTGTTTCATCTGTTAAAGAAATAAAGTGTACTCCATTTTTTAGATGGCAGGAATATCAATGTCGGACTAAATTTTCAAATTCATACCTTTTAAATATTTGATTGAGGATGCACATGTCATGTCATGTACAATTGTCACATTCCATTTAGTAAATACTCTTAAATGTGGAGTGACCATTTTGTACAATAATAGTCACTCATGTCCCCAATTTTCTGCAACCACAAAAATATCACGGAGAAGGAATTTATATTGAAATGAGACCATTAATTTTTCCTTTAACTTTTTGGGATCGGTCCATGTTTTATTATTAAATTCATTGTTTTAATAATATCTGTTCTAGATATAAAAATCATTTACTGCATGAAATCAGAATTAATATTGATTACTAATTTATACTCTCTCCATGAGATTTGTTTCCTATTTTCTCTTTGAATTTTATACGAAAATATTTATTTTCTTATTATATATAGTAATATGGGCAAGGACCCTACATAACTCTTCTCATATATTGTGAGTTCTCTTTTCTACTAAATTTACATTCAATACAATTTACTAAAACTTGTATTGTTAAAGTATGTAAACAAATTTGGTGGGCGAAGAAGGTATCATTTGATTATGAAATAATCAACTCTAATAATCAATTGATAACAAAAGAAAAGAAAAATTAGGGTTAATTGCATTACGCCAAATTAAGAATATGTTGTCTGATTTTGCACGCGGTGAATATATCGGCTGAGATCAAATATGACATGTTGTATTGCATAACTAATTAATATGTCATTGTGGAACGAGTTTTCATTGGATCCTAAATTCAATCTCTTGTGTAAAATCAAACAATCCTTAAATTAGTGTATATTGTCTTATCCAAAAAAAAAGAAAAAATCTTATTATTAAGTTTGAGCCTAATTGAATATAATGAGCTCTAAATAGATGAAGTAAACTAATTATTTGTGTTAATATTGCTGTATATTAGTGGCAAGAAATAATGTAGAGAAATGATTGAAGCAAGTTGGGAGTGGAGTGTGAATAATATTAATATGGGTATTGTGATTTGTGATAAATACAAATAGAGAGTGAGCCTACACCAGCGGTGGGAAGGGTTCGCGGGGGAAGGGAGAGTGGAGAAGGCGTTGTTCAGCGTGCGGCGGTCGTCGATGATCGCGCGGCCGACGGGGATGACGGTGGACGTGTACAGAGAGCCCGCCGAGGAGTATCTGATCGAGGGCTCCTTCGCCTCCCGGAAGTGCGTGGTCGTGAACGCGGAGCGGCAAGTGGTGGCGGAGATATGCCGGAAAGTGGACGTGTACGCGAATATCGTGCTCAGCAAAGACGTCTTCATCCTTACCGTGAAGCCCGGTTTTGATAGCGCCTTTGCGATGGGATTGATTCTCATTCTGGATCAGATCCATTGGGTGGGGGTTCCATTCGACGGCCAGGATGTCACACCTCCTCCCCCACACCCACACCCACTCGCTCGCGCTCTCTCTTTCTAATCTACTTGTACGCTCATGTCATGTGGAGTAATAAACTTGTCAATATTTTTTTATTTCTTTTCTCGCTCTTCACTAATCGATCGCTACTTTTTTATTCTTCAGCTTATAATTTTCAATGTTAATTTCACGATTAAATTGACCCAAGGAGACCATAACTCAATCGCTCCTACAAATTCTTACTAAACTATGGCAAATTAGTTACTAAACTTTCATTTGTATCAAAATGAGTACCAAACTTATATTTTTGTATCTTTTTTATTTTTTATTCAGTTTTTATATTTATTCTATTTCACTTGACAAAATAAATGCCCCATAAACTTCTTAAAGTTTTTGTTAAATTACTTTAACATCTTATTTTGAATAGAAATATAACTAAAGGTTAAAAAAAAACAAAATTGATTTTCTTTACCTTACATTTCGTCTTTAAAACTTACGTATCTTTTTTAAAGATGAAATAATATATGTAATTGGATATATTAAAAAGCCAGAAAGAACTAATTTTAAAGAAATCAAATTTCTAGTTATAAAGGAATTCGAATAATCAAATGAAAAAATGAACAAAAATTTGTAAACTAAGTTAGAAATTATTTTATTGTGTATCATATACTATCAAATTAAAAAAATTTAATGATCTTTAATTTGATATGCATATTAAATATATTTTTATTAATCTAATTGCTATAGTTTTTGAAATTCCTACTGTTATTGCGGTTGGTTGCAGTAGGAGTTTAATTATTACTTTTTTCAATTTATTTTATTTTGAACAGAAATATGTGGCAATAGTTTAATATATAACTTAATAGGAGCTTTGATTAATTGTATTGTAAAGTGACGTAACAAAATATTTAAGAAGCTTATGTGGTATTTATTTTTTTAAGTGGAATATATTTAAAATTTGAATAAAAAATTTAAATGATACAAAAATATAAGTTTAGTACTCATTTTAATACAAATGAAACATTAGTAATCAATTTATACAAGTAACATAGTTTAGCCCTCAAAACCTCTAAATCAACTTTGAAATTCGATATTGAATATAGTATATCTTAATCTTAATTTCACAATTTGGGGCGGGAGCATCTGTCATGATAGATTGGCTTGTATTGGGAAGTGGTGGCTACTCAGTATTTACCTACGTTTTCTACCATCGTCCACCGTATACTTGGAACTATAAACTTCACATAAAATACGACACGAATTCTGCTCCATAATAAAATAAAAATAAATACAAAACAGCAAAGAAAGGATAACTGTCTAATATTTCATTTCATTAATATGTCGTACAATACGTTGCTTTATATATATTGTTAATGAAACTAAATATGAGATTGGTTTTTTTATTTTTATCTCGTCTCCATGTTTAAAATGCAATGATGTGTAAATCCTAACAAAGGAGAGCTGATGAAGAAAACAGAGGAAATGAAATTAAAAATGTAAAGCTTTTCTCGGACAATATTTGGACTCACGTTTAATTATACTAGTACTCCGTATTATTTAAGCCAAATGAGAATGATATACAAAATGAATAAAAAGAGGAGCAATGAATTTAGGGCATGACGAGAAGCCCAACCGCGAGCGAGAGCAGCCAAATCCATGTCTGCGAAGATGAAAAGCATTAGATTGATTGGGCAATAGATTAAAAGAGCAGAATGAGATATATACCTTAATAGAGGCAAGAAGGGAGGAAGCAGAGCTAGGAACAAGGCCAGTGAATCCAATATCATAAGAAGTGCTCCCATCCGCCTTAAACAATCCGAAGTTCCTCTCGGAAGTGGGGCCAGGCTTGGAGTTCTCATTGAAGAGCGCGAATACGTAGGCCTTGACGGGCCTCTTAGGGCGATAAGGCGTCCCCTTCTTCTTCATGAGCCTCTTCTTGAGATTCTTGTTGTAAGTCTTGGCGTTCTTGAGAGTAGCCCCGGCTTCGTTGTCGTCCCCCTTGGAAGCCCACCCTGTCTCGGACACGATGACCTCCATGCGGTGGAAATCGACCTTCTCGAGGGCAGCGTAGGCGGCATCCACCATGGCATCGAACATGTTGTCATAATGCAGCTTGGTCTTGGCGTCGTAGATGCCTTTGTTCTTCTCGAAGATGGCGTAGTTGAGATCGATGTGGGAAGGGTCGCTTATGTAGGCAAGAAAAGGGTACGCGTTGATGTAGAAAGGGCTCCCGATGTGTGAGAAGAATCTGAGGAGAGGCCTCATGTAGGGGAGGAGACTCTCCTTGAAGGCCCCCTCGGAAGGAGGGTATGTGGTGGCGAAGACTGCGGCGGAGTGGGGGCTCGACACCTCTATCTTGTCGGCGAGGTTCAGCTGGGTGAGGGCGTTATAGACATTCCGCACAGCGGGGACGAGGACCTCCCAGAGCTCGGGGTCCCCGCCACCGAGGACCTCGTTCCCCACGGCGATCCCCGTGATGGACGTGCCGGGGAGGAAGGGCTCCACGTTGGCCTTCACCCAATCCACGGCCTTGGCTTGGTTCACGCTTATGTCGCGGAGGAACTCGTTGCCAAGCCCCACGATGATCTCGATCCCGGACCCCGAGAAGGCCTTCAGGACGTCGTGGTCCGCATCGTAGATCCGAGTGTTCTTGATCTTGTTGGCCTTCAGGAGAGTCACCACGCTCTCTGGTTTCGGGATGTTGTCCGCAATGCGGCCGTAGTTCACCCCGTACGTGCCCGTGAACGCATCTGCACAACAAACTCTCATGCATATCAACACCGCCCACTGTGGCTTAATTATTATGAAAGATAACATACTTAAGCGCTAGGTGTTAACATCATACAAAACCAAACACAGAGAGAGAGCGCACCATTTGGTGATGTGAAAGTCGATAGCAAAAGGAAGCAGAAGAGAAGGGGGAAGAATCCAACCATCTTGCAATGAAAAGTAGATTGCAATGGGTATTCCATTTGTACAAGTAGGGACACTATTAAAATGTTGGGTTTTTCCCAAGGAAGATTTTAACGTTGTAAACATAGAATGCTTTGTCTGCAGGAATGCCATTTCTCGCAGATATTGATACCAAACAACAAATTAAGAGATTCCAAACCTTAATTCTAAGACGTGGTTTTGTGATGAAATATTTCAACTTGGTTGGCTTGGAATAAGATTCCAAACTTTTCGTTGCCTTTCAGTTTGCTTTTCATCGATGATGAATCTTGATTCACACTTTTCAACTTTCTATATCGCTCGCTGCCTTTCTCCATAAACTTTTCGAAGGTATCTCGTTTCTTACCTTCTTCATCAACAACATCAGCCGTTCACATTCATGCATTAACTTAACATCGTCAATTTCATCAATTTCCGAATTAACTACACTGATACGTAATAGCTGAAGTAAAATACATCCTCTTCACCTTGGCTATTGATATTACTCTTTACCACTAGGCAGTTTGAGCTGAATTTTGCACCGCGAATACAAGAACGAACACAAATTTCTCCCAGATTTGCTCGTTATAGTGAACCAACTATCTATACAAGACTACGAAATTTAGCATCTTATTCAATTTATTCTAACAAATTCAAGTCCGTTGAGATCTTGTGCTTTAAAAAGCCACCAAAACAAAGAAAAGAAAGAACAAGAAAAAACCGTACATACTCAAAGCTGTCGATGTCACGCTATTTGGCACATCTAGAATCCTTGTCTGAGAAGAAGCAGCAACTGTCATTTCGCTCCATCTAAAATTGTAATCGATTTTCATGTTGTTTAAATTTGAACTTTACAAATATGGATACTATATAAGCATGCCGCATATATTTCCGTATTCTTGGACTTGAGATGTGAACCTACCAACCAAGAATTCTCAGTATATATTCTGAATAACAAAATAAATAGGAACAATATCATAAAATACACATACAGAATATGCATACACATCTTTATTGGCATTTTAGAAATACAGATATCTCCTCAAGAACTCGGAATCATAAACTAACTACTAGAGTAACTGCCACCTAAAAGAGGGACCGCAAGCCGGCCATCCCAGAAAAGCCGGCATCATATCCACAACCACAACGCCAGAATACAATAGCTACGAATGTCGGATGTAATACATAACCAACTCCCTATCTAAGAACAAATCTAACACCTCCTACTTACATTAAGATTACAGTCATCCAAGTTTTCAGTGTTTTGCAAATCAGAAAAAGGTACACGACGCTCTTAGAAGCTCCAATTCAACTAAATTAACTGAGCATTTCAGCAACTAATGGGAGTTGGAGAGGGATGATGCGGCGATTGGTTCACCTTCCCGTTGTCCATTGACTCCGCCTTCAAATTCTTTCCTTGCTCCTGTTCTGGTTCCTGCACCTGCACACTCGTTTTGCAACTGTCGTCCTGGATCCCGTTCATTTCTTGAGTAGATATGGCTGGCACCCCATTGGCCACCTCCGCTTCAGCTCCACTACTTGCACCCTGTTTGTTGTGATCATCAGGTTTGTTCAGGGTGGTAAGCTCAGAGGAACCATGTGGAGCAGCCTCAGATACCGGTTCCTCCACATTCTCAGATACCTTCTCGACTTCAACTTTTTCTTCCACGTGTGAGCCATCTTCCGTGCCATTAACTTCTTTGGTCTTCTCATCCTCCTTCTCTTCTGTCTCAGGTTTGCAATTCTTGGCATCACTCTGCATGTCAGCATCGGTCACCACGCCCTCCTGCTGCTGGCCATTCACTTCGACTTTGTCATCTTTTTCTCCCTCCTTAGCCGCTTCCTCCTGCAGTTTATCTTCAACTTTGGTTTCTTTTTCCTCATCGGTCTTCTCTTCAGTTCCAGCATCTTGCTTTTCATCAACTTCCATTCCCTCAGTTTCTTCTTTTCCAGCTTCTTTTCCTGCATCCGCCGCCTCTTTGTCTTTCTTAGTTATTGATGATCTTTTACGGCGCTTCGTTAGTGGCTCACTCTCCTTAGATGGAGGAGTCGACTTCACCTTCTCACTGATCCTAGCTGATCTTCTTGGCGTCTCACCGGTACCCCAATCAAACTCTGACAGTGCAGGATTTCCCTCATGGGATTTTAGGTACTGCTCCAATTGCTTGCGGTTGTTGATCTCCTCCCCTGTAGGTGCAATAAATACAATCTCATTTTTCCTGGGAGTGCCGCCCCTTTTCGGCAGGTACTGCAAAAGAATATCAGTATGAGTTATAATCAACACAATTAGAAAACAGGGCCTCAACCTCCCACATTTCTCATGCCTTCCCATAATTTCTATGTGATGTCCGTAGATAATAATCACCAAAACTTCATCCACTACACTTTTATTCAACAAGCTGGTGTTAGTCACATGAAAAAATACGATCTTCGTGATAAAACAATTTCCCAGGATTCAACAAAATAGGAAAATATTGTAGGTCTACACGCAAAAGCTCAATGCAAATCAATTTTCCAGGCAAATCTTTTGCCCAAAACTGTAGAAATTCACCCATAAACTAAAATTTGGCCATCAAATGTAGCTATGAAGGGGAAAAATATAACCAACCCTGAGGTCATCTACAATATTGCAATGTAAGTTTTGAAGCAAGGAATACTCAAGGAAACCGCAAAAACTAGCAAGACAAACAATCCTACAACAAAACAACAACAGAAATGGAAAGAGGATAACATCGTCAATATCCCTGCCAAGTAGGAACCTGCAGAGGCATGTACAATACTAAAAATCTACTATGGAAGACCAATAAAAACTACAGTCTACAGTATGAATTAAAAAAATTCAAGTAACTGACTAAAGGAACAAAATTTCATAATAAAGTAAATAAACCTATCACCAGAAAAACAGGGTAACCGCAAGAGGAAAATAACAAGCAAACAGACACCAAACAACAAAAAGCATAGCTAAAATCAGGCAAATAAGAAACTCCATTAAACACCGAGCTCTCTAAGCAAGTCAACAGCAATTAAAGGTGAAGAAGGTACCAATTTCTTCCAGGAAGCAGGAGCAGGTAGCTCGACCGACACAACGTCGTCACTGCGCTGAGTCTCCGCCATATCGCACACCTACACAGCCAAAACCAGTGAAAGTTCCATCAAGGTACAACAAAGACGAGCAGAAACGTACAACCAAAACAAAGCAGACAAAGCCCGGTCGCAGTGGGATGCTTCAGCTACCTCTTTTCTAAGCTTTCTCTCTTTCTCTCTCTAAACCAAAAATGTGCTAAAAAACTTAACCGCCACGATGCCTTATTTTGGTGTATAATGCTAAAACCACCTCAAAAGAGGCAAGCAGATATTTCACAAGGGACACGTGGCTCCCGCGAGAGTCGTGGATCTGACCGTTACAGGCAGTTTCTGATTGCCTCGTTTCGAAAGAAAGTTCTCGAGCGGGTGGGCTGGGACACGTGCCGTGCCATCAGAGGGGCTGTGACGATCTTACGGTGCTCACCCGGTTTACTTTAAATTTATCTCTCTCTAGCTAGATTTCAGTCGTCGATCCGACGCGCCACGCGGCGTGTCGGGGAGTGCGGGGGACGGGGGATCGTGCCGCGCGGGATTTGCGAGGAGTGGGATCACGCGCCCAAGGTGAGAGTGGGGAAGAGGAAGGTCCCGAGTTCGGATAGCGTTCCTGAAATGGTTTAGTTAATTGGAATGGAGAGTGGGATTTGGTGTCCGGATGAGGATAGTTCAGTGGTGGGAATATTGCGGTGATATTGATAATGCCACGATGATTCCTGTAGTAGGGTCGGTATTTGGGCTGGGCCATTCATTTCAATTTTGGCCCCTATTAGTTGGGCTCATGTCAAGAGTGAAGAGATTAGAAATGTGCAAATTACACGGAATTGATTTACTTTTAAATTTTTTTAGAATACAAAGAATTGATTAATTGGTCTCGAAATCTATGATGAATTTGTGTTTGAATCTTTTTGTTCAGTTTTGATCTACTTTTAGAATATTGATTTGCCCCTTTCCACTTAAAAATCGGTTTTGGGGAAGTCTGTATAAGAGCGTAGGATGACTTGATAAGGTATTATGTTTTCTCTTATCGTATTAAATTATCAACAACATATATAAATTAGTATGTTAAATTGTATATAAATACTTCCTCTTATCCTAACTATTTTTTTTAATGAACTTCATTTAACGAGGTTACTTATTACAGAAGGAAGTAGAAACGAAGGTTGAAGAATTGAGAGGCAATTAAGTCTCAAAAATCAAGTTTAATTATGGCATGTGAAAGTAAAACGACTAATAATCTAAAATTAATGTAAACACCGAAAGTACGTATAGGAAGGAGGGAGTATAATGAGACGTAGTTGGCAGGCTCCGCATTGTTTTAGGCCTTATATTGAAAGAACACGACATGTTAGCTTATTGTAGGTATCTAACATACGTAGACAAAATTAATTTGGCTTGTATTGAAAAACTAGCTTCATTCGTTGCCATCTTATTAGTTTTTCGTAACTCGATTTTGGCATTTTTTCTGTGTTGTTTAGTATCAAGAGGGAAACAGACCGAACTCACGCCGTTAGATTTGGTCTGTTTACAAATTTCAAATTCCTCTGTCACTGCTCCACATGAATTACTCTTCTGATAGAAATAGAACAGGTTGACAGAGTATCCAAAATTAAGGTTTACTATCCTAATGCCTAAAAATAACATATGTATTTTAATATTATAACAATGTTTTATCATTCAATTTTTGGTATGTATTAGCCTAATGGTAGGTTATTAATGTTTGAGATCAAAGGTTTTAGGTTCAAATTCACCATGCCTATAAATTTCTTTCCAGTAACACAGAATTTTCAACTTTAAGAGAACTCTGTTTCATAGTCTTTTATAGAAACAAAGGAAGAAGTTTTTTTGTCTTTGATTAAACTGGTCGACAAACAAACATAAACACGAGATTCTTTATTTCAAGCTGCGTCAAACCTTTTTTCTTTTTTCTTTTTCCGTAACACATGCTACGTGAGCGCATAGACTCCAAAACTCTGCGTAATTGCTCGCTAATATTAAGTATTTTTTCCCCAGTTTTGTTTACTATATACAACAGAAGAGACTGTTATGCAAAACTCTTCAGACGCAACTATTTAGGGAGAAAGGCATAAGATTAAGAAGCTGCAGAAAGGGGAGGCCAATGAGATTCAGTATGGATGAACTCGGAAGGTGACTTATTACTTCCTACTGCAAATTGATTCCTATACGCCTCTTCCGCCTCGTCTTCCTCATCATCATCAGCATCCCACAAAAATCGAGCATATGAAGCCAGCACATAACTGCCCACAACATTATCATTTGCTACGTTTCAGCAAAGAAACACAGTGCAAAACAGAAATTGTCAACATGAACTAACCATTCTAATATCCTGGTGACACAATCAATCAAAGGCAAAATCACAACCAAAACAAAAATTCATGAAAAATGAGACCGGCATTAGGCCCTACTCTTCATTAATGTGGGATTATATTCTACAACAAGATCTACTTGCCATCATACTTGTGTAACACTACACGAAAGACATTCGAGAAGGGTTTTCTTAATCATAATTATGTTCTAAGAAGTAGCATCTGATCAAGAAAGCTAGTTGTGCAGTCATCAATTCAAGAGAGGCGAAAACTAGAAAATCTTTTTCTTGTTACTCAAACTAGCAAAGATTCCGAAGTGGCAACGAAGAAAAGCACGGAATCAGGAAAAGCCAGTCAAGAAACAAAGAATCGGGTTCTCACCAGTCGTTGGGGTCAGTTTTGACAGCTTGATCGAAATAAGCCTCGGCTCGAGCAGCATCTCCATGAGCTTGCCATATTAGATCAGCATAGAGTGATAAGACATTGCCATCAGCAGGATTAGCCAAAATCGCTCTTTCGTAGAACTCTTCTGCCTTTGTGAAGTCACCCTTAACCTACAAACCAAAAATATTGTTTCCAAAATCAATTCCACTATTCAAACAACAATGGTAATATGATATTTGCAGACTGTCCCAAACACAAAGCCCTCAGCAAAATCAAACTCAATTTTGCATCAAGATGAGTCAATTATGGAAAATGGAAACCTTAGATTATATTGTTTGTTTTAGTTACTGATCAATACTATGGAAGTATGGATTAGTAAAAGGTGCATAAATGGAATGTAAATTATCCAGAAACAATACTACCATATTTATTGTATAAACGAAATATTCAGATTGATTTCTTTGTTAACTATGGTATCTAATGTTTAATTTACATCATACATATTGCGTAACTGCGTATATATACATCTGCAAATCGACGATAGATACTGTATAATCAATAATGACCAATTATAGCATCTAGGAGCCGTATTTCCATTAAAAAAAAAAAAAAAACAAATATTTGAAGAATTTGAAAACTACCTCTTTCAAGAATTTAGCATAATTAGCTAAAAACAGAGGGTTTCCAGGATTAGCTTCGATCATCGTCTTATAATACGCATCGGCACTCCCACGGCCCGAGCCCGGCCCGTCGTCCCGCCCTCTCCCGCCACCGCCACAGGAACCCCTACTCCCGACACCTCCGCCGCCCGTCGCCGTCGCCTCGCCCAAGCCGGGGCTCGACAGGAATAACGACACCGCCTCCTTCCTATCCTGGATCTTGCTCTTCTTCGGCTTCAGCCGGCCTCTAATTCCCGAATCGAACGCGATCCGAGTCGGCGCAGTGCTCTCCGACGACGTGGTCAAGGAGACGGATCTGGTTCGGGGCAGGGCGTCGGGGTCGGATGCGGAATTGGGCGGCCATGAATGAAGGATTGGTGATGATGAGCTTCTGAGTAGCATTGCTACTGTAGAATTGTTTGTAGTGCGTGGAAGTGTTGATCAGAGAGTGTGTTAAGGGTGGTTTTGGAGGCGGAGCTCCGCCGCGTTGAGGTGGAGGAGGAGTGGAGGTCAGGTGGGAGATTTATATAGCTGGGGTGGTCTACAAGTTGTCCAAAAAGATTTTAAGTGGATCATTGTTGTATTTTTGTCTACATTTTTATTTTATTTGAATATCTAGCAACCAAATTACGACGTTTTCTAAATATCTTTCTCATTACAAAAAGCATTTTCGTGTCGGATTCCTAATCATTTTTATTTTTAAGACTCATAATTCAAATAAAGTTAATGTCGTCTTGTAAATATCTTCTCATTTGAAATACCATTTTCGTGTCCGAATCATAATCATTTTCACTGTATTTTCAATATTTGATAATAAATTAAACTTTAATGTGATCCAACTTGATTTTTCGTTCCTGCAAAGCACCGTCACTTTATTTAACTACTATATTGTCCACGCGATGCGTGAGATCAATTATAATACAACTTGGTCTCATTCGAATTTATTATATTATTTAAAAAATTATTTAATGTATTAAAATTTGGACTATATATATATACAATAAAAATTATTTTTTTGTAATCTGTCATTT
>JAYJMF010000091.1:2921687-2949020 GCA_036873715.1 Salvia sclarea
ATGAAAGCCACAAATCCACAATTCCTTTGCCGTCTCCGTTCCTCTTCTGTCCTTGGCCACATGATTTTTACACTAGCAGTAGGCCCAAATCTTCCAAAAGTCCGCAAAAGGAAATTCTCATCAACCTAAATGGGAAGAAAGTAAACAGTGAAAGAAATATTAGAAGTGCAGAAAAACAAGGAGACACATCCAAAAGAGAGTGGCGAAGGACACAATTTTAACCTGAGGTGACAAGTTGCCCACATAAAGATTTGTCGTCTGCGGATCTCCATCATCAAATGATCCAAATTTTCCCATTGGATCAAATTCATCTGGCAGTTCATCAAACCGGCTAGATGGCTGGCACAAAGAATTCCATATAACTTAGAAGTACTTTCAGCTGGATGATACCAACTCAAAAATATTGTAAAAGACTCCCAAGACATGAGTTAATAAACAAAACACATTCTATCACATAAAGAAAAGGGGTCCAACTTGGAAAGATGCGCCTGGTGACAACTATAAATGTTACAGGGTTATAGAACTACCTTTTTTGTGAAGAGAAAAATAAACAATATCGAGAAAGCAACAAAAAGGGTTGCACGAGACAAGCAATAGATTGCCATGCTTTAGACAACATATTTAAAATTCACGAGGCACTAACCACAGAAGTGTCCCCATGACGTGTATCACGCCCATACTCACGATCTTGATTCCTTCTCTCCCTCAGTTCCTGTTCCTGCTTCAGTTCCTCCATAAAATGATCAATATTCCTCGACTTTCCTTTCTCTCTCTCCTTTGGCTTTTCCTCTTTCTGGAGATTCTGAAAAAGAGAAGTGTCAAAACACAAGCATCTGTGAAGGAGTGAAAAGAGAAAAAATGATGCTTACTTTCTTTTCATATTCTTTACCCTTTGTTGCCATTGGTGGTGGGAGGAAAGATGGAACATACCTGCATGAACTTAGACTATAATCTAGTACCTACCCCGATGATAAGACAATTTGAAGGAACAACAAACACTAAGAAAACACACAGCTCAAGAGAGGACAGGGGAATAACAATCAAGAACAACTCCAGACCAATTTCTCTAAGAAAGAAGAGAGCGACTCTGAATATTTCACAAAGGTCGGGCCCTAAGCACATAAATTCCTAACTAAATTAACCTTTAAACCTATCACATTTCCATTTAAATTGTAAAATACACACTGACATATTTTCTTTCACGGTAATTATTATGTTCCTCCAATTTAACAATACATTTTCCTTTATAATCATACAGTTTAAATCAAAATCTTCATGATGTGACTGTAAACATAGCTGGATGTAAGAATTGGGATATTCTATCTTGTAGATAGAAACGCTGCGTCCAATTGCTGCAGTTTACATCTAACGTCATACCAAAAATTTTGTTGAATTTTATTTTACTTATCTAATATTCAAGGCATCCCATGTAGTTAAGTGATAGTCTTTAATACGCAAATGTAATTCAGCATAGGACAGATTAAAAATGTTCTTTATAAATGTAGCTGAGGATTTCCAAGAATTGGATGCCACACACTCAAACTTGCTTAACAGTTTCTATCAATGTGCTGACAGTTGAGCTTCCTAAAGGGATAAATGTTCCGACTTTTACACCCTATCAGTACCCTGGAAAATTCCAGCATTCTTTGAACACGAGAAGCATGTTCCACCCATGGGAAACTAAAGAAACATTAATAAATAGTGTCATAGACAAGAAATTATCCATACAGCTGAAAATTTATTTCTCGTTGCGTAAGACAAGACAAGTGCAATCAAAACTTAAGAGCATAAATATTAGATCAGAGAACGGCATAGAATCAGTCAGTCAGTTTTCTACAAGTCGAAAAACCCGAAATATCATAATCTGCATGTCACCAAGTAGTTGCTGTACTCAAGTTCCTAACTGTAAGAGCATTGCAACATAGTTGATCTAAAGCATTTGTTTACCTACTCCCTTTCTTTATACCAGAACCCTCATCTTTGGAATTTCCACCTGCCATCCGCGAATGATAGAAAAGGCCCATATTTTTATTAATGTGTGCATGTAAGAAAGAAGAAATCATTTATTTATCCACATTGCAAAAGAAAAAAACTAAACTTTACAATTATGGACATCGGAAACATATTCTACAATCGCAACTAACCTACGGAATCATTCTTCAGCTTCTCATTCGGGTTTATAGTTCCACCTCTGACAAAAGCCTTCGACCCGGGCGTATTATCCGCTTGAAACGACTCCACAAATTCCTGATATAGGCGTGCAGTTTCATCCTCCGCCCTCTGCATAGATAAGCTCAATAAGAACAAATAATCTAAGTAATGCCAAAATCCAATTCAATTGAAATGTATCAGTGAGCAAAGGAGATGCCTTTTTCTTCGCCTCTTCCTCTTCTCTGTGCTTCTGAAACGGTGTCTTCTTCCGAGCACTCATTCTCCTGAGTTAGTAGTTGCAAAAGCTCATAAAAAAACAGTAACAAACCCAAAAAGAGCAGAGAAACACGCGAAATAGTTTGATATGTTCAATAATAATGCAATTCGATAATCGAAAGGAACGCACTATATATGAACAAAATCAATAATCAAAACCAAATCCACAATTGCCAATTTAATCTGTATAATTCAATATTGGCGCTGTGTAGAGTGGTACAGCAGCAGCAATCACGCACGATGAGAAATTAGGTTGAGAGGATTAAAAATTAGGGATTTTGCACAAGTCACAGAAGCTACAACTAATGTACTTGGTTCGTTGCAAAACCCTCATAGAAATTTGACAAAATAATAGTAAGTTTCTAAATAAAATGGCAAATTTTTAGAGCGAGAGAGAGCTTACTGGACGTTAATGGATCTCTGTGATTAGAAAATTTTGCTGATGCAGAAAGTTTTAAGAGTGATGAAAGCCAAACACAGACGCATAGAAGAAGACGATTATTGAGAGACTCTTGTTTTCCATTTTACCTAAAACCGACCCGACCCAAAAAAAAACATCTACATTTGGATATCTTTTTCGCTTTCCATTTTTCTTCCTTGAAAAAATTAGTCAATTTATAAAAGGGAAAATGGTCAAATACACCCCTAATGTTTACTCCAAGATACAAATACACACTTCATGCATTTTTAGATACAAATACACCCTTAATGTTATAAATAGTGACATACATGCCCCTTATTTACTATTTTCACTATAAACGAGCTTTAAACCAAAAAATTCATATTGATTTAATTTTAAAGTATATTTTCTCTATTTTGTTTATAAAAGTATTAAATTCATTTAATAAATTTTATTTTTTTAATATTATTAAGCAGTATTACGTATTTTAATATTTCAAATGTAATTTTAATAATTATATGTATATATTATCTTAAATATTATTATTATTATTTAAAGTTTTATAATAATATCCAAAGTTTTATTTGTATAGTTTGTCTGCAATCTGCATGCATTGTCTAGCATTCTGTAAATTTATCAATCAAAATCATAATTGTTCTATTACATCTATAGAATACCTTATATTTATTTTCCTAGAACTCTAAAACTACTTTTTTGTGTGAACACAAGTGCAAATTGATTTTATTACTAAGTTATCATGAATGCTTCCGTCATGCGTGTATATTAAGTAAAATTTATATAAACTAGGTGGCATAGTAATCAAAGAAAATCTATTAAGTATACAATTTAATAATTTTTAATATAATTTTTTTTATAAAAAGTCTTGAATATAATTTTTAATAATTACATATTATCTTAAATATTATTATAATCACTATTGTAAATTTGTAACATGTAAAATTTTTCTTATTATTATTGATAATAAGTTGTATATTTAATAAATTTAACACCTTAACAAATAAAAATAGAGAGAAATTCTCAAAATATGCTTAAAAATTAAAAGAATATGAGAAAAAACTATTTTAGAATGAAAATTGTAAATAAGGGGGCATATTTGTCACTATTTATAACATTAAGATTGTATTTGTACCTAAAAATACATGAAGGATGTATTTATACCTTGGAATAAACATTAGGGGTGTATTTGACCCTTTTCCCTTTTGCTTTTAACCCTATGATTTTAAGTTGAGCCCAAACCTTTCCGCGAGCCCATTTTCTTCCCTCATTTATTTTCCCATTTTAGGAAAAAATAAAATAAAACAAATCCGTTTTGTCCACCCAATTCGAACCGTCTCCAATAATTTGGGAGTTAATCGAAATCGATTCTTCATCTCAAAGTCGATCGAGAAAGAGACAAAAGTTCGCAATTTGCAGAATGTTTGAATTTTGAATAATGCAGAAGAGTCTAAATGTCGGTCTGGTAGTCTGTTTTGGGAGCTGATAACCGAAGAGCACTTCAACGCCAGTTTCCTTTTGTAGGATTTGTGCTTGATATGATTTTATCGATTAATTGTGCTAATTTATCAAAATAAGTTCCTGAAATATTTTGTATGTTTTGAACTCATTTTTGTTCGATAATCTTCCTTATTGTGGTAGAAGATTACTTTCTTCCACCTGACAAGGTTGAATGCAATACCCAAAGCTGAGAAAACATTCTTGTAAATATTGGGCATCAGATAACACAGCTACTGCTGTAGGTAGATCAGGTTCATATAGTTGGTTCTTATAGGGATGTGGTATGTTTGAATGTTGTCTTTATTTAAATAATTTTGATATTTTACTTAAGGTTGGATGATGGATAGTACATCAGAGACTTTCACCAATTTAATACAATCTAGCAATGAGTATGCTTAAAGGACTAGAACATTACTTAATTAGATTTTGCATTTCTTACTCTAGAATTGGTTCAGAATTACAAGAATATATAGGGTGTGAGAGAGAGAGAGAGGACACTAACCATAAATCATATTCATAGAGGGTGCAAGAAAAAGTGAGAGACAGAGAAAGAAAGAAAAATTACAAGGTTTATCTCATGAATTGAGCTTCCTATCATTCCATGAAGAATGCACCGTGAAATCCAATGCTAACATTCCCTTTCCCCACTTTGCCTCTTTTATCTGCTTTTCAAATATAGGGTCACAGTCATCTACCTCAATCATTGAAATATTATCTTCACATTCCCAATCGAGCTCTCTTAAGTTGTAGCAGTGCTTTATACTTAGGTGCTCAAGCCATTTGAAGTTTCCACTTCCAACTTTCCATTGCTCCAGATCACAGTCTTCAATTAGAAGATATTCGAGGTTTGCGAATGTGTTCTCCTCTATTTCCCACTTGGGGCCTTGAAACGCATTGCATCGCAGCTTGAGCACTTTTAGATTTTTCAGTAAAGCAATCTTGCCCATTTCTGACCATGGATATCCCATTCCACTCAATGCCAACTTTTTTAGGCACACCGGGAAATTTGGTAGTGTTGGAGGGGGAACTAACTCAGACCTATATTCAGGATTCACCACAACACATTTAAGCGACTTCAAATTTTTGAGAACAGAAACATGATCAAGGCAACTCAGAGGCTCACCAGAATGGTCAGGCGGTAATTCAATTCGAGTCCCTAACTTCTCTAAATTCTGAATTCTGTCAAAAACACCTTGTGTACAACTATCTTCACTCACATCCAAAAGTGTCAATAGGTTTGGTAACAGGGCACCCCCAAAATCGGGCAGATCGCTCCCCATGACATGAAGATGCTTCAGCTCTTTCATGTCCCAAATCTCTTGAGGTAGATACAAGAAAGCTCCACATGATTTGATGTGCTGATGTGGACAAACAATCAAGAACTGAAGTCTATGAAGCTTGGATATGGAAGGAGGGAGCTCCCCATCGTACGTGAGGGCAAGGAACTTTAACTTAATCAGTTCTAGTACTTGCAACGGGAACTCGTAGAAACGAATCTTGAGAGCATCGAGAACCTTGAGCAATTTCAAAGCAGAACATATTGGCACCGGGTATCGACTATAGGGACCATAAAATAGGAGAGAACGTGCAGAGGATGCACAATTCTCCTCGATTAAGTCATAAACCTCTTTGATGCCAAGTAAAATGTTCTTGTGAATGCACAACCTGTTCTGACCTTTTACTCTTTCCTCTGAACTGTCTGCTCGACTATTTAGTACATGGAAGAAGTTGTTCTTTCTAGCTTCATTCTGACACAGGTGCCACCATGAAGAATGGAGGCCGCAAACTTTTATTCCTTTCTCAGCAATGGACATCCTAGAGGAACTTCTAGTGCTCTTTTTGCAGACCATAACACTGTTTGAAGCAAGCTCATCCAAACATTTCACTACATGTTTCTTTAATGATTTGGCTGTGGTTTGCCCCTTAAGTAATCCCTCAGCATGCCACATATTTATGACCTTGGACGCGGGAATCTCATCATATTGAGGGAAAACTCCCATGTACAAAAGGCACATTTTCAAATGTTGAGGCAAGTTTTCATAGCTCGGATATAGTACCTTTGATACTTGATCATATGCAGCTAGAAAAAGTTGATGCTTTTCTTTTGTTGCTACCTCGTTCCAGTACTCCACCGTCTTCTCTGCTTCATATAGGAGGTCAGCCACTTTGATAATTGTGAGAGGAAGGCCGTCACATTTCTGTGCAATCTTCCTTCCAAGTTTCTCAAGCTGGAACGAGCATGGCTCCGCACCAAACACCTTCTCACGAAGAAGATCCCAGCTTTCGTCCTTATTCATCAGCCGCATGTCTAAGGAATCAACCCCAGATTCTAAGCCAGCATGGTCAATTTGCATCCTACTGGTGAGCAAAACTATGCTTCCACCTACATTTTGCATCGTAGTTGTAAGAAGCTTTTTTAGGTCATCCCAAACTTGTGCATCCCACACATCATCCAATACAATCAGGTACCTCTTACTCTTCAAATTCTCTCTCAAGTGCTCACTTTTTCTCTCATCATCATCATCATCATCGTCCATGCTATGAGAGTTCACTTGAGCTAAAATACTCCTTATAATCTTTTGCAACTGCCAGTCTCTACCTACTGCCACCCACACACGACAGTCGAACCATTCTGCGAGATCTAAATCATGGTATATTATCTTAGCAAGAGTGGTCTTACCGATGCCCGCCATCCCAACTAGGGAGAGTAACTTCACAGCTCCACCCCAGTCTCTTACAAGATCTTCTTTGAGTTGTGTGCGCAGATCGGATAATCCAACCATCTTTGCTTTGTTCTCACCAGAGTCAATTCTGGATGGTTCATCATCTTCGTACTCCTCTTTCACCTTCTTCAAAGCTTGAATGAAGGAATGAACATCTCGTTTCAGATGACTCAGGTTTATCAAATTCGATATTGGATTGCTTCCTGCTTGGTTTCTCTGGTCTCGAACCCTGCGGTATTGGTCGTTCAAATGCAGTGAAATTAAATCGCGAAATTTAGGTATTGCCTGTGCGATTTGTTGAAGCGAAGGTTTGATCCTTTTCCTGCTGCTGCTATTCAATCTCTCGACAAAGTCTTGAAACGAGAGCACCTCCTTGTATAGATTTTGTGTAAGCTCCAGAGATGGGGGATCGAAGCAAGCATCGTAATGTTTTAGAAACCCCCGAATCCTGGATTTGAGAGGAAATAGAGCAGCATAAACTGCCATCTCTCTCTCACACAACTATATGAAAATGAAATGAGTACTGTAATAGCTTTTGCATAAATTAATAATGGCTACTTTTTTATTTGGGAGGATTATTTATCCTTTTATTCTCTAATTCTAGATTATGATGACAAATTTACTCTAGAACATCTACAATTAACCAAAGTAAATGCTTCATATTACAACCGAAATTCTTACCATAATTAACTAAATCGATTCACACAGTCTAAACTCCAAACTTAACTCAATACAATTTTTCGTATAAAATCAAAATTCCATTACAATAACAAATTACGCCAACCTACCAAAGTTAATGATTAACCTTGTCTTAATTATATTCCAGTTTGGTAATCCCTTTTGTAGAAACACCGATGCGATGAGTGATGAGCGGGCAAAGAATAATAGGCCATCTATATATATATATATTAAAAGGGACTCATTACCAAAAAAAGTTTCGCGCCAATTTAAAATGTACATCCATATTTTTTATTTTATTTTTCACAAAATAATTAATATTTGAGTAACACATTATAAATTTCACTATTAACATGTAACTGCAATTTGTTACCTATCGGTGTAGTATATACCAAAAAAGAGAGTCAACTTTTCCAAATTTTTTCCGCCTAACCAGCTATAGTTTCCTTATTTCTTGTCGAAAGTTATGCAGTTATGCTTATGCTGATAAATGATGATTGTAATTAATTTTAATAAAAATTGTTTTAATGAATGCTTATTCCATGGCATAATGTTGTAGGTTTTAAAACGGCACAATCTTTACTAATTTAGAGAATACAATTTTATTTCCAAATCAAGTCTTATACCTTTTGTCTATAATAAATAAATCAATTTACCTCCCATGATCATGCCATCAATTATAATAGTATAAATATACGTTAATTAGTAGACTAATAAGTCATCCGTATGTCATTGGTCTAATTTATTACTTTTTGGCTGAATTTGGGTGACTTTATATTGATTGCAAATCAATTAATTATATTTCTATAAATAATCTACCGTTTATATATATAGAATAATTATTTATATTATAATCACTAAAAGATTACTCTCTAAGTCAAAACGTCATTTATTAGCATGAATTAAGCAATGAAATCATACTTTTTTTATATAATATTGTATTTAAATTCTAAAAAATTTAAATTCAAACAATCACTTATTTTCACAACTACTCCCTATAAATAATTGGTGTCACAGTGAGATACTGAGATTCCATTTCATATAGTCAACTTTTAGTGTGGGGGTTTCCTTTAAAAGAAACGTCCAGTGAGCTATATTTATTTCACTTTTTGTAGAAAAATTTTGTATACTTCATTTTTTTTCTATGATCGATATTTAGTTATTTTGTCAATTTTAAGGATATTGTAATGCACAATTTTATGGATGAGCTTAATACTGAACACAAAGAAGGTAAGACGCGATCCGATGAAGTAAAATAAAATTACGTTTGGTGTTGCGGTGGTGAAAGATAAATATTGCCTTGAATCAATAATTTGATTTATTTTATTTTCAATTGATTGCAATGCATAACTTGTGGCTAAAATAGTTTTTGCGACTATTTTGGCTCCATTCATCTTGGATTTTGGCAATTTGATATTTAATATTTATCTTTAGTTGTATTTAGTTATTGTATTGTTGCAAGTCCTGAAATTTACTTATCATCGAATTTATAGCATGTGTGTTATTATCGCATATATTTTTAATAATAGAATTTAAAAGTTATGTATGTAGTAAATAGCGTAATATATTAGTTTTTGTGTGATATTTATTGTCCTACAATTTTACATTTTGTAATTAGGTCTAAACTATACAAGTACACGTAAAGTAGTTTATAAAACATAAAGGTACAAGGATTACTTTAGTTAAGTCCAAATAAATATTGTATACAGATTTCATATCCAAAAATCACAATAGACAAGAAAATGTTTCTTTACTCACATGTGATTTTGTTGCTGGTACAACATAAATTCTTTTATATTCTTATATCTTTAATTTCCACTAAATTGAAATATACTTACAAATTAAATCAACATATTTTTCATTAGAAAAATAAAATGAAATATATCACCCGTGCATCGCACGGGCAAAACAATAGTTAATGTTAATTTGAGAGATTTATGTTGATTTGCTTAAACAGTGGGACAAAAGTAAGGAATTAACCCTTTTTTTACCTATGACGAATGAAGTAAAATAGAACTAAAGAAAGTGCAAGTTCAGGCTTCAGCATAAAGGGAACAACCCCCAAGAAAAGCAACACATAAGGGAGTTAGGAGGTAGCATCCAGAAGGGAAGGGAATAGATATCTTCATAATTATATCTTATGTTCTGCTGTATCATTTGAAAGTTTTGCCCATGTAACAATAATAGCTACCTTTTTTTTCCTTCAAGAACCATAATTAATTTAAAGCTAATATTGTTGAACTACTTTCACATTTTGAACTTGCACAACTTTTGTACACTTGGTAAGCCTTTTTACATTTCTTTTTCTTTTGTTGCAATTTTCAACCTAACTAGTACCTTCAATTGTTTGAAATTTCTACTATTACTTTTCATACATGTAAAATCAAAACAAGGAAAATGTCGAGGAGTAGCCAAATCCTATTCTTGAATCACGCGGCTCTAGCTAATTTCCATTCTCATATTGTATGTATTTTATTTACAGCTTGAGATTAAAGCTAAAACAATTGAAGAAATGAAGAAAATAGAATTAAAGACATCATAAGTTTAACGCGATCCCAATATTATCGATGATGATGGAAGGACGAAGTTAGGAGAACATGGAATCTTTGTTGGGTGGACCATCAAGCCCCATGTGGCTTAGCTGCCACCGTCAACATAATTCTTCAACCCTCACAATCCTTCTCATTAAAAAATTACACTTTGTTCTATATTTTTATAATCTTATAGCAGAATCAAGTTTAAATTATATACTCCTATGTTTCAATGCTCATAATCAAATTTAGTGTTAAGTTTTCATTATGGATATGAAATTGTTGCTGATTTATGGTTTATTGTAGCCTAATATAATTTCGCTTCCCCAATAGAAATTTGGATCTTGTCTTGGAAGTTAATATAGAACAATTGATTAATTAAAATGGAGAGAAATAGATGTTCCATACCATTCGAATACGATACAATAAATGATGACAAAAGAATATGGAATAAGATAAGAAGAAGGAGCCTGAAGCACTGGCTCCATGTAAAATAAAATAAAATAAAACAATTCTATACAAATAATTAATATAAGATGATGAGTCCATGAGAGACTAAATCTTGAATTAATTAGAGAAGCATTCCCGCAACGAGAGCACCCATGGAAGCCAAGGCAGCTGGTAAGAAAGCTGCGGCGTCGGATGTAGGGCTGGGGGCGGGGGCCTCCTGCGCCGCCACGCTCGACACACCCATCAATGCCACGGCGGCAGCAACCAACACCATCTTCAAAGCCTCCATTTGTGTGTTTGTGAGAGAATAGAAGGTGCTGCTGCTGCTGCTGCTGTGAGAGTGAGTGAATTATATTGAGACGGGCAGGGGGTGACCGTTAACATAATGCGGGGCCGCCTCGGTGTCTCGTCTGTTTAAATATTTAAAAAAAGGACGAGATTACAGAGTGTAGTTTCGGTGCCATACAGCTGTCACCAACGGATCAAATTGGTCTAATGTTAGCGAGCTTCGACGCATCAAATTGTGTTGTTTCCTACGGATTCCAGCTTCAGTTTTGGAATTCAACTAAGAGGATGTTCGACTTATAAATTCCTAAATAATTTAATTATAAGTTGTTTCACTTTATCAACAATAAATTTTTAGACATCTTTTAATATGTGAAACTAAGCTCTGAAACTTTATAAGTTCCTCAAAAAATAAATTAATCAATCTCAATTTTTTTATGTAATTTTATAACCAACAATCAGTTCACCTAAATAGTCTTATTATGATCTAGTATTTCCAATATATTTCTTTCCAATTTCATTTCTCTTTATAATTATAATTTTCTCCTTCTAAACTCCTAACTTTCCCTATAGCTCTCAAGACATTATATCCTATAAGCTCTCTGAAGACCTTATAAGTTCTTCAAAATAAGTATAACCAAGCACCTCCTGATATTGGACTGAAAGTTGAATAAGTGGAACAAGATTTGTCTGAGATAGTGTTTGGGCCTCTAAGTCACATAGGAAGAAACAAAGAGTTATATATCACCAACTTGACTTATATATCAACTCACCTCTCTCACTTTGTCCGTCTTCTCCTCGAATCGACTTCATTCACTTTGATTGCATATATTATTGAAAATGTGTAATGGTGAAAGAAACGGCATAAATGTTCAATCTAAGCCAAGATGTCAACAAATGATAAATGGTGAAGCAAAAGACACAGCACAAAATGTTCACTCTTTATATGTAACATAATCAAACGTACAAAATAGTATTTGATGTTCCAAAATAACAATCAACCTTGCACTCTCTGCCTGTCTTCCATCTGCATACATACAATAAAAGGGTAAACTTCAAATATTTGAATGACTAGAAATCTTCCCCACCTATGGGTTAGGTATAGGGATCGAGATAGAGGAACATGGTCGGGACAACCTCAACCAGATGAAGAGAAACTAACCCAAAGGATTCATAACCTTAAAAGGGGTTTCTCTCAATTGCTCTGTATTTTGGCTGCTTGCAGCATTTCTATAATAAGAGTCTTCACGTCCCTACAAAATGTAATTACAAAGAATCAGAATGATGAACAATAACAATTGCCAAAATATGTGCAGAGACGAAGATGCACTACGCCACCCCCTTGTCTTTTAAAAATATGAAAACATGCAACACCAATATCTACTTTCACTGCTCTCAATGTCTTAACAAATAGATAATTCTTTAGCTTATCTTCACCAACCAACTAAATAACACCACAATCACTCACTTTCTCTCTGTTGCACGCCTAGTAAAAGGAATTCGAAGCTTGCATGTTTTTCCTTTATAGCCAGCCTAGAAAGAAAATGGGAAAAGCAAAAGAAATTATACAAGTTATATTACAAAACAACTAGCATGAAACTGAAGACCAAAAAAGTAGGTAAGTCAAACTTCATGCAAGTGAAAGATACTAGAAACGTGTAAATTTGAGCATAGGATATTGCAGATGTTGATTCAACCTTCACATTGAAACCAAGACTGTCTACATCCAACATGCTTGCGAATTCCACCTGAAAAAACAAAGTCATTTTCAGAATTCCTGAATACAAGTTTCATCAATTCATTGTCAGGTTATATCGCAAAGGAGATGTCGACTCTCTTTTTCGTTCACAACTTACAAAGATAAATAATCTATGTCTATCTTCATGAGCAAGTTAGATCAGGGCGACATTATTCATGTTTGAATGGAACAAAATACTCGAAATATAAATTACAGAATGAATACCGGGATGGACGTGGAGTGTTGCACAATCAACTTCGTGTCATCCGCATGATCCTTATTCATGTGATACTGGAAGCAAAACAAAATTAACATAGTTTAGAGGTGATTGCCACCAAAGAGTGATATCTAACTATCACTGGCGAATTACTGATGCAGAAGGCCATACTGTTATAGGCTTAGAAAATTGATATATAGGATCCACTTTTGCGGTTCTAAACTCCTCATTGCTGAATTCTGAAATCATGCGAATACACAAAGGAAATGAAAAGAGTTCATCTTGCAAACATCATGAAATGAAGAGACAGAGTGGATCTTTCCATATAGACATTTCGTTGTAAAGGAGTACAAACCTCCAGATGCTAGTGAAGCTGTCGCAATGCCTGAGACGTATTGTACAACTTTAGGTTCAATGCGCAGGAACTGGAAGTCACCAAAGTCCACCTTCACAATAGTTTGTTATCTCAGCATTTAGAACAAATTAAACATTTCTGCCACATAGGGCCAGTGAAAATGAAAAGACAACCAAGCTAAAAGTTACCCAGAATGCATCCGGATGCTTAGTCATGTATGCAGTCCGGATGGCTTCCATATTGCTCTGATCAACCTATGTGAATTATATGTAACGCGTTAAATCGAGAAGAGCACTACCTAGTTATAGCTTGATGCATTGACCCAAATAACTAAAAAAGAAATTATTGAAAAGGGATGAATCATACAGTGAGAGCGTCTCCCTGAATCGTAACAATAAGGTCAGTCCTGTCCTCGGGATCTTTTGCCACAAGCAATGAGCATTTAGGATTGGCTACAAGATTCTGCACCAATTTATAAAAGTTTGAATGCCTCCACCCTCCAATTAGATTGACATAAAGCCCGAGCTAATAGAATTTGTCTGCTGTGGAAGGCAAAGAGAGAAAGCTAGCAAATGCAGAAATTGGGTGGAGAATTTGAGTGTAAGATATACCTTTGTATGAGCTGCTAAGTTACTAACAACAATAATGGGAGATCCATAAGCATCACAAGCAAAGTCAACCAAGGAGCCCATTGGATATCCATGGTGCTCCTGCAATCAATAACCAGATATTATAGCTGTGAAGCAGGAGAAAGGAAGAAGTGTGAAAGCAGGTTCAACATCCCAAAACACAATCTCACACACAATATAAGATAATATGTAATTTAAGTTGAAAGCTGAGACGAAGAGACAATCTGATTGACAGAGTGGTTAGTTATGTTATACCTGAGAGAAGGAGGAGAGGAATCCCCGTACACTGTGATGAAGGAGTGTCCTAACTTCCTCGATAGGCGGAAGCCTACCCGCCTTTTCCTGAGCAAAAAAAATAAAAAAGATGTTAAGAGAAAAATAAAAGATCACAACATCTGCTAACTACTACAAATAAAAGAGTGAGGCGTACCTGATGATCGTGGATGAGTTGAGAGAGATTGACTTCTTCGTTATGGTCAGCTTGGAAAACCTGCGCAGACGCATCAAGAACTGTAAAAGTATTCGTGTGGCTGATCAACCTATAATCCATAACGATGATCATGAAAAGCAAGAGGTCTAAGAAAATTAAATAAGAAAAGATGGGAATGGTACCTGGGATTGGTCGGCCATGGACGGAAGAAGAGGAGACGTAAGGAAGAAGGGAGGAGGTAGAGAAAAAGTGGGTATGAGAGATCAAGTTAGATAATCTAGAACACTCTTCTTCCCATTTTATTAGAGTATTTTTCTTAATTAAATTAAATGATATTGGTGATGTGTATGGAAAAGCTTGGCTTTGGCTGCCCTCAGTCCAGCACCTACTTTAAAATATATTTTATTGGTTGCTAATCATAGCGATACTGTTAAATACGAAGCTGTTTTTTTCTCGATTGTTTTCCAGTGATGTCTTTGCATCTTCTTTTTATGGTGAATTTGCAGCACCGTTTCTGGTTGGAATCTTGAATCGGCAATCAACACTCTTGTTATGCAGATGAGACCACAACTTGTGAAATCTGCTACAATCATAAAATTGGGGATTGAATTGAACCATATAATTAAACATTGAGCATGGAGAATGACAAACTACAAGAAGCAGCAACCTTCGTTTATCAGCACCTCCTAAATCACCCCAATTCTTTCAAACAGTTGGTCCAAGAAAATGCCATGGAGTTTGATCAATAAAACACAGTTTTAACATGCTCTACTAGGTATCAAGATACTGATACATGGCCAGCACAACACAGAATCAATTTTGACATAAGATTAGCAAATCCAACCCTATCAAAATTAATTAGTAGCAGCTTTTGCTCTTCCAAGACTCGGGAGATTTCACGAGAGAGACATGCTCAACGCAACAGAATATATCATACCTAGGAGTAACACAACACTGATAATAGCTTGCCATGACAGACCAGGATATAGTATAAGATCAAACACAAATATGAACTCAGGTTCTAAACTTGTGTTAATGATGTCAATTCAGTTGTTTAAACACAAGTCTAATACACAATAATGCATATTAACCATGATCAAAGATGCAGGTATAATAACTTCATGTTTCATTGTCAATTGTTAGTGCTAGAAACCACATTTGCAACACAAATTTATACCATATCACAACATACCCACATTGAGGGTAGGGTGTCTAAAATACAATCTTTTTAGCAATAACAACATCCACCCATCAACGCGAAATATATAAATTGAAGGAAAATTCCAACTTTACATAGTCTCCTATAGATCTAAGTAAATACAACAAAAGGGCGATTCATGACCTTTTAATCTTTTTATTCTACATGTTTTCGCCCTCCCTTCCCTTTTTGAGAAGATAATAATTGTACAAGAAATTGGGAAAAGGGGAATTCAATCGGAGTGTAGATCGGGGTCGAGATCTGAAAGATCGGATCGGGAAGAAGAGGAGGGGGAGGAGGAGAGATAAGGATTGTCGGGAAGGGGGAAGCAGAAGAAGGTCCAGATGCACAAGGCGAGACGGCGGAGCTGCTGAAAGGGGAAGCAGAAGAGGAGGTTGAGCACTTCATCACTGCTCAGCCTCTCCGGATTGCACGCTATGTATTGGCACGCATTCGCCGATACCTTCGCCACCCCAACGATCACTGGGCTATTGAATACCATTTCGATTCGATTAGATTAGATTTCAATGGACGACTATGCTTTTTCTTTTTTCTTTTTATCTTGATGGAAATTTAGGGTCAACGCAACCCATGCCTCGCCTATTACTAGGATTTTTTCACTTTGAAATTTACTTTATGCTATATAGCAGATGGCGGCACACGGTCAAAGGACGGATTTTTACCGTAGAATAATTAGTAGTTAACGTAATCACACGGCAGGTATTTTTCTTAATATTATAGAGCAATAAAGTTAAAGAATTGCAGTGCGTAGATACATAATTTGAAGATAGGGCAAGACGTAAAATAGTTTATATTTAATTTGAATTTAATGATGTACAATTAGAAGAATAAAAGAAAGAAATGGTCTAATTGAGTTGTTTGATCTTTCTCCATAAGTATCGACCCGTGGCCATGTCCGTAAAGAGTGAGAATGCATCCATAATCTGAGATTTGGAGGGGCGGCGGCGGAGGTGGGAGTCACCGTCATTCGCTTTCCACGCCAGGTAGGCGGCCAGGATTGCGGAGAAGAAGAGCAAGATGAATCGCACAGGGCACATCTTCAATTCAAACAGATGCAATGTAAATACTAATTAGGTGTGATTGCAATTATAGGAACACACATATTTATAGTATGAAGTAAGGAAAGGAAACGCGTAGCTATGAATGAATATAGATTATAGACCAACTCCATCACCATCTCCATCTCCATCTCCATCTCCATCTCAGATGACTAGTTGAGTTTGGTTTGACCTTTGAGTCGGTCATATGCTCTACTTGAATACGTCTCCCTAGCCTCCACGACTATTCTCTTTTCACAATAAATTACCATATTTACGCAGGCCCCAATTTGTTTACAATACTACTCCCCTCCCCTTCTCGCCGGCCCAAATTCCCACAATTGGGTTTCCCAATTGGGCCAACAGGTGAATTTATCCGGTCCCACTAACTCTATGGTTTACAAATTTCAATGTTTTATTCTTTGCATATTAGATTTCTAGTTTTTATTTGTCTTATTGCTCAAAACAAAGAAGCTATCTAGTGTCTTGTATAATACGAATAGATAGAATAATATAAAAGGATGGTGTAGGTGTAGCTTTTTCTTCACTTTTAGGTACTCATATGACATATTGCATCATATGCTTAGGAATGCATACATCAATTATTATACATACAGGCATATTTACGTTAGGCCCAACCCAATTAATATATAAAGAATGAGACCGGCAACAATAATAGGGGGCGACAAACAACACACGGCTCCGCCTTCTGCGTCGATAATTAATATATAGATAATGAGACCGGCAACAATTATGCTTTTACGGCTCGCTCCGGGTTCGTCTTTGGCTCCCCCTCGCTCGACTCATGGCTTAGAATAGGAGCGGCAAACAATTGACCTAATGTTAGGCCGGCCTAACGCAAATATTTGCCAAATGAAAAACATGATCACCTTATAACTGATGAAACCCTTCATAACATGATATATATTTTCTTGGATGATAGAGGATGTATAAAATAATGAATAATGTCTAGTTCAAAACATATGAATATATCTTAATCACTTTCTTATAAATAGAGGTAATTGTTCATATGAATTTATTTTTCATTATGTGTTTTAGTATCTTGCAAAAATAAAATAATTCACCAACAAATGTTTAAATAATTAGACGATAATACTACAAAGTCTAGTATAAAAGAAAATTTTAAGTGTTAATAGGCGCGATAACTGGTTTGGTATCAAAAATTCCGGTTTTCGCACTACTGGTACCATCCCACGAAGCATAACCGATTCTACCGGTACCGAGCGGTGTCGGTTTACTGTTAGAACCGATTATGCTACAAATTTTCACATATTTTGTAAACTCAAATTCATCATATATTATTTCCTATTTTTCAAAGTCTAAATCAAATGATTCAAATTCAACAAACAACAAATAATTTAAATAATATATTTCAAACACCAATTCGATATATATTTTTTTCCTAATTTTTCAAATCCTAAAATAAATTCAACAAACAACAAATCCTATTTTTCAAACAAAAAATCGACATATACTTTTTTCTATTTTTCAATTCCCAAACAAAAGCAACAAACATCAAACCTTAGATAAAAATAAAAGTTCTCAAATCAAATTCAAATAACAAACAACAACGATTGATGTTTAAACGATTCCATGGAAATTCCAAAGATGCAACTAAACAAACATGCATCATCATCAATTCACCACAAATCAACAAACATAGATAAGTTCAACATCCAACAATCATAACAAATTAACAACAACAGTTAATGAAGAACATAATCAATCAAGATCATTGGCTCTATGACCGACAATGAAATTAATCACCGATTCAACCAGACTAACATCATCATCATTGACCTGATGCTGCCTGTTGCCCTCCTTCTTCGTCTTTCATCTGCCGTTTAGAGTGGAGGCGGGGCAACGGGGCGGCGACGGGAGGCAGTGAGCCAGCGACCGTTCAGAGACAGAGAAAGAGAGAGTTAGGGTAGGGTTGTGCGACGTGTGAGATTGTGAGAGAGAGTGAATTAGATTAGACTTCAATAAATTACTATTAAATTTTAAAAAATTAATTAATTAATTTAAAAAAAAAAATCATTACTCAATCCGATAATGGATACCGGTTAACAGGGTACCACATATTTTTTTTAAAAGTACCACTTATTGGGATGAGTACCGGTTAAATCGGTTCCCGGGAGCCGATTCCTATACGATACCGATTTTCCTGCGGAACCGGAAACCGGTTACCACCCCTATTATGGATATAGGGCAATAGTGACTATTTGGGTAGTTTTATAAATTTTTGAAAATAAGGTATACTTTTTTTCTTTTAAACTTCAAAATGGGTAAAAATAATATTGACTCGAAATGGAATTACATATGCAAACATAAATATTGATGAACAAAATCTTAATAAAATATTATATAATTTTATTTTAAAAAATGATATGCTAAGTACCATCTGTGATGACTATTCGTGAGTATCAATCACGTTTAGACATTTATTAATTTATTTTCTAATACCTTAAAAATTATTATTGACATTATTTATCTGACACATTATACAAAAATTAATGCTTGATTTATATATAAAAAAAAGTATGCTGCTAAATATATGAAAATATAATTTTTAGATAATATATGAACGGAAAAAAAAATTACTTAAGTCCATCGATTATCTTTACTATATAACTAATATTTTTATAACCACAATTGATTTGCTAGCCTCAAATTTTTTGAAATTTTTAGGGGTTTGTCGTCATCCAATTATTGGTTAGCGATTATTTCAAATTCAAATTGCAAAATAATTTATTTAAATTTTCTTTAAATATGAAATTACTAAAATCCGTCAATTTTTTTCAAATAGATGGGGTGCCATGGCCTCCCAAGGGGGCAAGGCCCTCAGTGTTCGACCCTGCCTACGTCTACGAAAAGTTTACCATATTTGCCATTTCAGGGCATTCACTTTCATCTTAATAAACCAATAAGTTATGACTCTTTTTTCTTAAAATTTGTATCATCCACAGGGGTATAATTTATAGATCTGGAAGAAAGTTGGAAGTTTTAGTTTTTACTTTAGAAGTTAGAAAGGTAAGTATTTTAAATAAATATAACTAATATTAAAAATACTCATTTTCGAATTTGCAAGACAAGAAGTACTCATATTTTAAAGCATACAAATTCTACCTATTTTATGAGGGAACAAAACTATTATGAAGAAATTATATTAAAATTACGTTAAAAAGATGACACAATTTTGTTAGACCAACCTAACCATAGGGTCCGCTACAAGATAAATAGTATATTTATCATTTCGCCGTGTGACTGCATTTGCGGCCTCACTTTCATGAGGTTCCGTGTTAGAAACTAGTCACCTACACTTTCTTTTATTTCTTTTATTTGTCAACTCTGTGAGTTGACCTGTTCGGTCTGACCAAGCCGGACCGGTTCAGGCCGATTTTTATTTTTTATTTTTAATTGTATTAAATACCATTTACCAATACATGCAATACCATTTACCAATACATGTAGTACCATTTACTAATACACAGTACCATTTACTATCAAATAGAGTACGACCTAATATTATTTTGATGTAACACCACTTAATACAAGGGGAGTACCATTTTATATCAAATAAACGTAATACCATTTACTAATGCACATAGTGTCATTTACTATCAACAAAGTACCACACAATATTGTTTTGATGTAATACCATTTAATACAAGGTAACAAAAAAAAATATCATTTTCTAAAAAAAAAAAAAATTCCAATCAAAGTCAACTAACTAAAAATAATGTTGGGCGTGGGAATTGAACACATGACCTCAAAGGAGGAGATAGTGCCCTTTACCACTAAGATCTAACACTATGATTATTTTTTGAACAATATTTTATATATGGTGTTGGGCCAGCCTAACTGTTAGGCCGACTTAATGCAAATATTTGCATAAAAAGATATAGAATCTCTCCCTTTTCTTCTACACATCCACCAGCTGCTGCTATCCTCTTCGTCTCTCTCCCCTTGCGCGCAGGTCCGTTTCCGGTGCTTCCTACCACAGTGAATGTATCAAAGTTTGGCTCTTTAAAATTATTAATTTATTTAAGAATATTTTACCATCTATTTTATATTCCATCTGTCTGGTCAGGAGTTAAGGAAAGCTGAAAATTAGTGTAAAGTGATTTTTTTTATTAGAATTAGTGTAAAGTGATGATATGAATATATATTATTTAAAGTTGTGACCAAGTAGGTTGAGACGGCCCGAAAATAAATACAAGACCATGTTCGATGGAAAGAAGGGAATAGTATTTTATAGATGGGGTATATCTCTACCAAGATAGACAAAAGAAAGTATGAATCATGATCTAGATTCAAAATCAATACATATCTCGCTTCATATCAATTAATTCTTATTTATAAAAGAAAGATAAGATTTAAAAAATGAAATCATAACTATATGTCACGAACCAGATTTGAACTGGTGATGCGAGGATTTTCGGTCCTCCTCTACCAGCTGAGCTATCCCGACCACTTCCAATTTAGCATCCCACCTTGATATCTATTATATTACTCCCTTTGCATGTTCTCCATGTACTTTCACCATTTGATCTGGTACAAGTTTTAGCATAATATAATTGACTTTGACTTTAATGGAGAATGAATTTCACAAAAAGTATTGGTAAGTAGAAAAGTGTATTAAAATTGAAAAAGTATTGTAAATATATATAAAAGTAAGGGTGTAAAAGTAAAATAGGATGTAGAATTCCTTGCAAAAATAGAATGCTGCATAATAGCAAAAAATAATAAATATAAGGGACATAAGGAATATGTATTTTGACTGCAGTTTGATTTTAAATTCATGTAATGAATTATCATTAATTAGGACAATCAGTGGCTTTGGCTCCATGTTTTAAGAACAAAACAATGTATTACTATCTACTATTATAAAACTAACGGGCACACTTGTGTGCAACCGAATCAGATCGGGTCCGGTTTGACCCGATTTGATCGATTAATGAGTCAAATATTAATATATTTTTATATATTTTTTATTATAATTTTTTAATTTATTTGTTTTTAATATTTTTTATGAAATGATATTGTATGGAGAATAATGTTATCAATAATATAAATTGTGAGTGTCATTTTGAAACACACAAAGTGTTATTTCGTATCAATAATAGTGTCATTTTCTATTCATGTGAGTGTTATTTCCATTTTAGTGTCATTTTAACCACACAAAGTGTCATTTCCTATCAATGATAATAATATTTCATTCTAATGTATTTTGAAACACACAAAGTTTCATTTCGTATCAATAATAGTGTCATTTTGAAACACACACCGTGCCATTTAGTGTGACACTTGAAAAAAATAACAAAAAATGTAAAAATGAATTAAAAATTAAAAATCAAAAATATACTAAAAAGGTAAAAGATATATATATTAATATTTGACCCGTTGATCGTAAAACAGGTCAAATTCGACCCAGACTATGGACTGGTTGCACCAAAATATTTGCCTACAAGGACTACAATTGATAAAATAAGAACTCATATAGTATTTTGGAGGTTCTTATGATGAGATTTTGGTAGCTCAGAGGTGATATAGGTTTTAGTTGAAATTAATTTTTTTTTGTTTTTGTTTTTGAAGCAAGTTGAAATTAATTTTAAGCATGCTTATAAGGGACAATGTTTTCACATTAAAAACTACCCAATAGTCACTATTGTCCTTAAATCCATAATTTTGACTTTTTTTTATTTAAAAAGTATTCCCTCCGTCCCACTTAAGTATGCCTATTTTGACTCGGTCTGGGTTTTAAGAAAATATTGATGACTTTAATTATAGTGAAGTTTGGGTCCCACAAAAAAGTATTGTTAAGTATAAAAATAGTAATAGTCGACAATGGGTCCCACAAAAAGGTATTTGTAAGTGTAAAAGTAAGGTGGGGTCATTTCCAAAAAAGGAAAGATGCACATTCATGTTGGACAGACCAAAACGGAAAAACAAACATACTTAAGTGGTTTTGTCCATGGCACTACCGGTAGTAGTGCAACCCCTTATATTTCCAGCCCTTTTTTTATTGCCACACTCTTCATAAACCCAACAAATTATGCCTAAATATTTTATCAAAATTATCTTATCATAAATTATGCCTATTTATCTTATCAAAATTATATTATCATAAACCCCTTTTATTTTTTCAGCCCTTTTTTATCGCCACACTCCTCATAAACCCAACAAACTATGTCTATATATCTTATTATAAATTATTTTATCAAAATTATGCCTAAATATCTTATCAAAATTATCTTATCATAAACCCAACAAATCATAATTTTATTGGAAAAAGTTGATAATTAAGTAATTTAATTAAGATATATAAGCATACAAGAAAGTTGGTGTGTACAAAGGAGAAATGGAGTGTTTAGAAGTAAAAAAAAAAAAAAAAAAAAAAAAAGTAAAAATAGACACATCGATTTCTGGCATAGTAGTTGCACTACTACCGATTGTTCCATGTACAAAACCTACTTAAGTGGGATAGATGGAGTATGAAAAAAGTTTATAGTATAATTGAAAAGCAATTGAGAGATATCATGACCATATTTTTTCATTAACTCCGTCATCTGACTGCCCAACAAAACCGCATAAGGCCGTCATCGTCGTGAATCGTGCACTCGTATGACGATGGCATCGTCAATACTCCTTCTGTCCAAAAAGAGTGTTCCACTTTGTGGATAACACGAATTTTAATAAAAAAGTGAAAGGATTGTGTGAGTGGAGAAATGGTCCCACTGTGTTGATTTAATAAAGAGTGAAATATATTGTGTGAGTGGAGAAATGATCCCACCATGTTTTTGCCAAATAAGGAAAATGGAACATTCTTTGTGGATACCTAAAATGACAAAAGTGGAACACTCTTCGTGGACGGAGGGAGTATTTTATATAATATTTATTCAAAATAAAAATGTACTATGATATAATGATGAGGTATATAATTTTCATAATAAAAAATGAGCTATAAAAATAATTCTCAACTTAAGTAGGTCATTTTTATTTTTATGTTGTTAGTATTTTTTATCATAATTATTAGAATTTAGAATTCCATATTAAAGTGTACAAGTTTAAAAATAAATGACACCTTTATGCATTCATTCAGTGTAAATGATAATTTTGCACGTGAGAATTTAAAAAAATACTTAGCAACAAAAGTGGTGGTGCAGGAAGAAAAGATCCGTGAGGCGATAGAAGATGCAGGGTTTGAAGCCAAATTGCTTAGAGAAGAAGACACGGAGAGACGCAGCCAACTGATATGCCGAATCCTCATAAACGGTCTTAACTGTATTTCATGCTCCATCACTCTCGAATACTACATTTCGGCCATCAACGGTGTGCACAAAGCCACAGTCGCCCCATCTAGCGAGCAACTCGAAGTCCACTACGATTCACGAATCCTCAACTGCAACCACATTCTTGAAGCCGTCCACGACATCGGATTCGACGGCGTGCTCCTCAGCAGCGGCGAGGAAAGGTGCAAGATCCACCTCCACGTCCACGTCCACGCCCACCACCTCCTCGACGAAGCCTCGCTAGCCAAGTCCCTCAGGTAGCGTTTACTTTGCATGATATGATGGATTGATTAAAATAATTTAAGCTAATCCATTGTTTACTTTAATGGATAAATGATGGATTGCTCAATTTTGAATTAATTTTACAATCCTATCCTTCAAATATACTCAATCATATGTTTTATCAATCTAACTTATCACTCAAAGTAAACGCTACCTCAGAGCATTACCAGGCGTCGAAGAAGTAACCTTCGACGCAGGCCTCAACAAGCTCTCCATCTCTTACCAACCCGACCTCGTGGGGCCTCGAGATTTCATCCAAAATCTCGAGTCATCCGATGATGTGACAGTCACAATCTTTGAGGGAAGGGAATCTCATCGTGTCGAAGAAGTGAAGGAGTACTACAGATGTTTCCTTTGGAGCCTGTTCTTCACAGTTCCCGTGTTTCTGATGTCGATGGTGCTGATGTATGTGCCGGGCGTGAAGCGCGTGTTGGATGCTAAGGCGGTGAACATGCTTACCCTGGGTACGATTCTGAGGTGGATCCTGACGACGCCGGTTCAGTTCATCATCGGGCGGCGCTTCTACATCGGCGCCTACAGATCCGTGAGGCGCGGAGCCGCGAATATGGATGTGCTCGTCGCGTTGGGAACCAATGCGGCTTACTCATACTCTGTTTATTCTGCTATAAGAGCCGCCACTTCGCCTGCTTTCGAGTCAACCGATTTCTTCGAGACTAGCGCGATGCTCATTTCCTTCATACTGCTCGGGAAATACCTCGAGGTTCTAGCCAAGGGGAAGACGTCAGAAGCCATAGAAAAGCTGATGAACTTGTGCCCGGAGACGGCTACTCTGCTGACGATAGACAGAGAAGGGAATGTGTTGGAAGAGGAAGAGATAGACAGCCGGTTAGTGCAGAGGGACGACGTGCTGAAGGTCGTCCCCGGTGCTAAAGTGGCGTGCGATGGGTTGGTCGTTTGGGGCCAAAGTCATGTGAGCGAGAGCATGATCACGGGAGAGGCGAAGCCCGTCTCCAAGGGGAAGGGCGACGTGGTTATAGGAGGGACTCTCAACGAGAATGGCGTTCTTCACGTTAAGGCGACGAGGGTGGGGACAGAGAGTGCTCTTGCACAGATTGTTCGACTCGTGGAATCAGCTCAGTTGGCGAGAGCGCCTGTCCAAAAATATGCTGATCTGATCTCCAAATTCTTTGTTCCTCTGGTTATAGCCCTGTCTTTATGCACGTGGTTGGCGTGGTTTTTAGCTGGGAAAGTAAACGGGTATCCGAAATCGTGGATACCTCCATCAATGGATGGGTTTGAGCTAGCGCTGGAGTTTGGGATATCGGTGATGGTGATAGCGTGCCCTTGTGCACTTGGCTTGGCTACGCCTACTGCTGTCATGGTTGCTACCGGAGTTGGTGCTTCTCAAGGAGTGCTCATTAAAGGCGGTCACGCTTTGGAAAACACTCACAAGGTTCTTTCATCTTCTCATATCACATATATATCTTAAGCATATAGCTTAACTATCTAACTTGCTTACAGGTAAACTGCATAGTTTTCGACAAAACTGGAACTCTTACAATCGGGAAGCCAGTTGTGGTCAATGTCAGCCTCTTCAAAGACATCAATATTCAAGAATTTACTTCACTTGTTGCTGCTGCCGAGGTATATATATACAACATATCATAATTAAACTAGAGAAGATATATATTACGCTGACTTTCCATGAGTACAACTCGTTTAGTATAGGAGAAGTTACTTTGCAGTGATAAGAGAGATCGATAGATGAAGGATAACATGTCGAACAAGTTCAAATTAAATTGATGAAATCGGACTTAAGTATTTGGAGGATTAAAATGATCCAAACGAATCTACTACTTTGGTGGATCGATTAAAATTGCAAACTCGTTTGATCATCTTATCCTTTAAATAAGTAGACCACCTTATCGATCGAGGCGTTTGATCAGGTGAACAGCGAGCATCCATTAGCGAAGGCGATAATCGAGTACGCTAAAAAGTGTTGGAAGCAAGAGAGCCCTGTATGGCCTGAAGCATGCGAGTTCGAGGCCATAACTGGACACGGCGTGAAGGCAGTTGTACGAGGCAGAGAAGTCCTTGTGGGGAACAAGAGCTTGATGTTGAATCACAATGTCGATATCACTTTACATGCTCAACACAAACTCAATCAGGCTGAAAGCTTGGCCCAAACTGGGGTTCTCGTTTCGATTGACAGAGAGCTGCATGGGATCCTAGCTGTTTCTGATCCATTGAAACCTGGCGCTAGACAAGCCATCGCCATTCTTAAATCCATGAAGATTAGTACCATAATTATGACAGGTGATAATTTGGGAACTGCGAATGCGATTGCCAAAGAGGTAGGCATTGATGTTGTTCATGCAGAAGCTAAACCTCAAGATAAAGCACAAAAAGTGAAGGAATTACAGGTTAAGCACATGTCTCTCTACTCATTCCGATCCTAATAGAATGAATGTAACCCTTTAAATACAAATTAATTTAGAATTGTTGCAAAATGCAGGGTGCAGGCAATGTGGTGGCTATGGTTGGAGACGGGATAAATGACTCTCCGGCGCTGGTGGCAGCTAACGTGGGGATAGCGATTGGCGCAGGCACAGACATCGCCATCGAGGCGGCTGATGTTGTGTTGATGAAGAGCAACTTGGAGGATGTTATAACTGCTATAGATCTTTCAAGGAAAACATTTTTCAGAATTAGGCTTAATTACATATGGGCATTAGGCTACAACACTCTTGGCATTCCACTAGCCGCCGGGGTGCTCTTCCCGTCGACTAGGTTCCGCCTGCCGCCGTGGGTTGCTGGCGGCGCTATGGCCGCGTCTTCGGTTAGTGTCGTGTGCAGCTCTCTGCTGTTGAAGAATTATAAGAGGCCTAAGGTTCTGGATGCCCTAGCCTAACCTGCCAATCTTGCTATTGAAGGCCAATTATGTTGTATATAAATTACTACTAGTATTTACCCCTTTTGATCTTACTACTGATCAATCATGTGGGTGGAGTAGCTTATGGTTAACAACTTCCAATGATTATAAATCAAGTGTATTAATTTTACACATACAGTAAAACCTCTATAAATTAATAATCTTGGGACTATGAAATTTTATTAATTTAGAGAGATATTAATATATCGAT
>JAYJMF010000091.1:2953569-2963859 GCA_036873715.1 Salvia sclarea
CTCACACAATTCTTTTACTTTTCATTAAAACTCGTGCCGTCCACAAAATGGAACACTCTTTGTGGACGGAGGGAGTATAATTCTTTAAAGACATGAGTCCACTAGTGAAGCAATAACATTTTTTTATAGTGAGTTCAAATAGTGGATTTAGAATAGAAGAACGAAAATAAATGATAATACCTTTATGTACTTTGTCCTAGTTAGGTATGAGACATTTTTTTTTTATCATAGATTACCGATCACGTGGTACAAGGTAAAATATATTATATATTCCCTTCATCCGTATTTATCTATCCATTTCTTTTTTACATGAATTTTAATAAATGTTATATAATGTCTAAATGGGTGAAGAGAGAGGGCCCATATAGAATAGTGTTAGGTAAATATATGGATGAGTGGTAAAAGAGTCTCACATTTGATAAATAAGATAAGTGTGTCTATGAGTAGAAAAAAGGGTCTTTATTATGTGAATAAAATATACAAAGTTAGTGGTGAAACAATGTACAAAAACAAAAATGATTAGATAAATAAGGGATGGATTAAAATGACAAAATGGATATAGAAATTAGGGAATGGATGGAGTATATTCTTTTAGAAAAAGCAAATATTTGTAATCCTTGGAAAATGAGAATCCAAGATTAGGAATGGCAATGGGTCGGGTACCTATCCATTAAGCGTTTCTCAAACCCATACCCGTCTAAAATTTTCAAATCCATACCCGTCCCAAACTCGTCATGGGTAGTAACATTTTTTTCCAAACCCGGCCCGAATTCATTGGGTAATACCCGCTAATTAACCACCCAAACCCGTATAGATTTAAATAAATAAATAAATAAAAATGAACTATCATAATATTTCATACACTCAATCAATTAAAAAAAAATCATAATATTACGAATTAAATATGATACGAATAAGACGAAGCAATAATTAATTAGAATATTAAAATGATGAAACTTGTAAGCATGCGTCTTCTTTGCAGAAATGAAGAGTTGAGAAGGAAAAAGAGAATTGACGGTAATAATAAAAGAAGATAAAATATTTACAATTCTTAAAGATAAATTAATTAACTAGCATGAGAATAGATAAAAGTCTCGAATTAAATTGGGTTTGACAGTAGGTAATGAGCCACAATATGGAGTATTATATTTATATATAAATTATAAAATTATAAAATCTATATTATATATAAACGGGTTCGGGTAGCGGGTACCCACAACTAATTTCCCAAACCCGTCACGGGTATTAGTCTTCAAACCCATACCCGCCCCAAACCCATTTTGTACTTACCCAAATCCGACCCATCAGGGTTTGATAAATACGGGTACCCTCGAAAACCCGACCCATTGCCATCCCTAGGTATGGTAGGTCAGTTAAATAGTCCAAATTATTGAAAATTAGAATCGAACCTGCTCCTTTTGGAATAGCACTCTTTAGAAAAGTAATGTCTACTAATTTATCTCCATGAACTTGATCAGCATTCATCAAAACAAGTGTGCAGACAAATAAATTTAACCAACCAGCCATGGCAATTTTGTTGCCTCTATCCATTCTTCACGCACACAAAAACAAAATCACCATAGATAGAGTTTAGAAATTAAATAATATATCTGGATTAATTAATTTCCAACACGAATTGATAATCAAACCTGTTCTGGGATCTTCGTCACCTGGAAAAAGGGTGAATAATTGTTTGACATGGTGGAATTTTATGAGAGAAAGAAATCTTGAATTAGGCTTAAAATATAGCTATAAATTTGTACTTACAGGGATGGCGTGCAGAGTTTAATGTTGCTTCAGCAACGCATCCTGATGTGTTCAAAATCCAAATAATTTCCGTGACCTTTTTTGGCTGTTTTTAAGCGGCTAAATAGTAGTATTTAGTTCAAATATTTTGGAATAAATAGAGATATTTAGTCGTGTATAAAAGATTACGACAGTTTTTTTAATATTCTAATTTTAGATCTCGATGCAAACCGAGAAGCCCTCCAGTTTTGTCAACCAATATTGAGCAAGTGGATGATGATGCTGTCGGCGTTCTTGTAGCCTATTTCAAGTTTAAAATTTAGTATGTCTACCAACTTGAGCATTATTAATGTAGAGAACGTGATTCAAACTAAATTTATCAACCATATTTATTTCCTTCATGTATTATGTATATATATACCCACTTACTTCTTTGTTATATTTTAATTTAGAATTTATGATACGAAGAAAAAGTACTCCTATATACTACACAGAGTTGTTATGTGTTAGCTTAGTTACAGAAATTAATTACCACAGTCGAACATTTGTATTGCCAAATTGTAAATATCAGAGTGTAGCACTAGCATTAGCACCTAAGGTTTACCATTGCCTGGAAAGCCGTATTTTAATTTTATTTTATTTTCTCAAGAAAAGAAAACCATGCATGGAGCAATTAAATGAAAAAAGTAGGTAAGCAAATTTTAGTTATAATACTTCTTCATATGGAAAAGTATTAGCCAAAATCTTAATACTGCACTTGCGCAATTATATTTGCTAATTAAATAATAGTATATAATAAAGTTTAATTTATTTCAATTAAAATTTATATTATTTGCCATTAAAAATTAATTAATTAATTAATTAAAAGCACAAACGAGGGTCGAATTGTGCGAACAGGTTGAGGAAGTGCGGCCCTAAATATTTTGGTGATGGGAAATATGTTTACAAGTATTTCTACTTTTTTATGATTGATTACCAAGAGATATATGGAATATCTATGTGCAAGGAAATATCATACATACTTCATCAGACTCAACTACTACTCCATTATTGTACCTTACAATCATGAGAGCATCAATTCCACAGTGGAAATATTATTCAACTACAGATATGAATCACTAAATTTTAGGGAAAATAGTGATGAATTGTTTAGTGAATCACTTATAAACCCTCACACTGTTATCACAGCTTACAAGGCTCAAGACCTGACTTGTTTTTCTACTTAGTAATTTAGCATCATAGCATGGCCATTTTATGGGCCTACAAATACAATCTCTACATATATCAAATTACATAATGGGACAAGCCCACCCTAAGCTAATAGTGGTCTTAACATTGCCAAGCCCAATATAAGCTAAGACTGATCTTTAACATTGATAATTATTTCTTTAAACACTAAAAGAAGCTCCATATATATATATATATAAATAAAAGCAGTGATAAATCAATAAATTTTGTCTACAAAGTAGGAGATTTTTGCAATTAAAAAAATTAGCTCGATTTAATTTTATTGCGTAGTTCGATTTTATTAGAATTTAACTGATTAGTTAAATAAAATTTGAAAAGGATAAATTAGTTAAATTCAAATAAAATCGAACCGATCGATTAATAAAATTAAATCGCATCAGTTTTTTAAAATTGCGAAAACACCCCTACTTTGTAGACAAACTTTGTTGATTTATTTTTTCCCTATAAATATATAAAGAGGCCGGTTCAAATTAAAAATTTAACTAAACACCAACTGAATAAAACCCACTAATACTTGTACGAACTCTCAGTTGTTATAAAAAAGAAGCATTAAAATATAACATATAAAAGCATTAATATAAAAAGAAGCCATGATCCATAGTCAATAGTATTTCTTATATAGGACGCGCGGTTCAAATAAATATATATTTATTTTAACATAATACTAATATGTACCATTGATCTTAGTGTGGTTATGATTGTTATAAATTAATCATTAATTATCGTAATATATAAAAAGCACAACCACAAAATAAGCATTGTTGTCTACATAATCACGCTCATCTTTTTAAAGGAGTATTTTTTTCATGTGAAATTCAATTATGATCTATTTAATCAATATTTCCAAAGTAGTATATAGTCCCTATGATTCAGATAACTAAAAATTACTACTAATACATGACAATTGACATGGCTTATATCTCATAATATGGAGTGTTCTTACTTATGAAACATCTTCAACGTCCTTGACATGTGAGGGTGTGCTCTCTTTTGATGGAAAATGGTGGAAGATAAATATTTTTCATATTTTTTCACATATTTTGTAGAGTATATAATTTTATTTTATTTTCTTCTTTTCTATTCTAATCATGGATAATATTATCATGAGGGGTAAGTGATAATATTTTCTACCTTAAAGAATATGAGATAGAAAAAATGGGAACTACTAAATTATGATAAAGTTTTCCATTTTTTTATCCTTCATTTTACTTATAATAGATTTACAAGCAAAATAATGAAAAATTCTATAGAATATGTATGTATGCTATATCCTCTCTTATATGATAGGAGTAGTATTTTATTGATACGAATTGAATTAATAAAATATTATTATGTGTGAGGTAGAATATTACATATTCTATGGGATTTTTCTTCAAAAAATTGGCATCATTTAGGTATTGTGTCGATGAGTTTGGGTTAAGTCGGGTAATTCTAACAATTGGAGAATTGCTACACAATAAACTAACGGGTGTCAAATTAGAGTACAAAATTAATTGTTAGTATAGTTTTCGTCATTTGACCATACGACAAAGTAAGTAATTTTGGATGATACCGATATTGTGGATATAAGCTACCGGATATGTTTCACGAACAATTCACAAAGTAATGAGTCAATTAAACAAACCAATCCAGCCTAAATTTGAAAATACACCATTGAAGACTATTATTCTTGCAGATGAAAATAATTTTCGTTCCATAATTGAGTGATTACACATGCATAAATTTAACATATTAAGATCGTAAGAAATTTTCAAAATTGATCTTGACTGCTCCCTTTTCTTTACTTCTTCTTTTTTTTTTGGAAGAATCTTGACTTCATCAATTTTAATTCTCTAAATTTAGACTCACTCATGTTCTGCCCCCTAAAAAAGAAATAAAATATCGACTTAGTCAAGATTGTAAAAATAAACTCTCCAATAATTCAAAAGGAAAGGGACAATAAACAAGCATAAAAAACGGAGTTTACTATGAAGTGAATACCCCACCACCACCCCAACCCCCTTGTACAAAATCCATAAAATTCGAACGTTAGAGAAAAAACAGAAGTAGTCTCTGAACTTGAAAAAAGTAAAGGAAGAAAAAATGTCATCTTGCACGGTTGCAATCTCAAGCTCGCCGGTTTTCTCTCCGTCTTCGTCATCGGCCTCCGTCTGCTCTCCGAGCTCTTCATCTCCTCGGCTATTTCGGCTCCAGAAATCGAGTGGGCTGATCAAGGCTCTATCCTCCGGCGGTGGAGATTCGTCTGCGATTCTGAAGAGGAAGAGGCCACCGAGGTTGGACATTCCGGTGTTCTCCGTGGAGGAGAAGAAGGCGGCGGAGAAGGAGAAGGCGGTGGAGGTGGAAGGAGATGGGTATACCGTGTGTTGTAAGAGAGGGAGGCGGGATGCCATGGAGGATCGTTACTCTGCTGTTGTGGGGATCCAAGGTGATTCCAACCAGGTATAATTTCTGTGTTTTTGGTCCTTCGTGATTGATCAGTGTTTAGGAATTTAATTCAGATGTGTTATGGAGAGAGACGCACACATCTACTATGTGTTTGTTTTCTGCAAAGATTTTACTCTTTGCTCCCCTTCTTCAGACTTGAGCTCTTTGTTAAAATGTGTTCTTAGTGGTGACGAGGTAAACTTCGGTTTTTTGTTGTTGATTTTGGTTTCACTGTGATTAATTAATGTTTAGGAGTGTAATTCAAATGTGTTATGGACAGGACAAAACACACACACACACACAGAGCACAAGCATCTACTATGTGTTCTGTGTGCCTGTTTGTCAATATTTGTGGAAAATTTGATTTTTTTCCCTTCCTGAAGATGTATTCCTAGTGGTGAATACACACACAATACTCATACGAAAACAGATACATATAAACTATCCACATGTGATTTGTTGATGATATATTTGGAAAATGTGATCTTTGCTCTGGAAGAGAACCACTGTGGGGCTCAAAAGCTAGGTTTTTGTTTGAATAAGTCTTGGTTTCTTTTTCTAGTGAAAAAATGTGGCTTTCTTGAATAGAATTTTGATTTGATTTTGTGACATCAATGTAGGCATTCTTTGGCATTTTTGATGGGCATGGAGGTGCAAAGGCTGCTGAGTTTGCAGCTGAGAATTTGGACAAGAACATTCTAGATGAATTAAACACAAGGGGAGATCACAGCAATATTGAGCTTGCCGTCAAAGGTGGTTACTTGACCACAGATTCTGAATTTCTCAAGACAGATGTTCGAGGCGGAGCGTGCTGCGTGACGGCCCTAATCACCGGGGGAAGCTTAGTGGTATCCAACGCTGGTGACTGTCGTGCTGTGTCTAGCAAAAACGGGGTGGCTGAGGCGCTCACCTCTGATCACCGCCCATCCAGGGAAGACGAGAGGGAACGGATTGAGAAGTTGGTGAGCAATCACATTCTGCACTACTAGTTTTGGTCATATTGATGGTTTGTTCTGTGTTAGGCTGATGTTGTGTGCTGTTTCAGGGCGGTTTTGTCGAGTGCAGAAATGGTGTTTGGAGAGTACTAGGATCCCTAGCTGTTTCGAGGGCTATCGGAGATCAATACCTTAAACAGTGGGTTACAGCAGAGCCAGAGACCAAAGTTCTTAAACTCGTTCCAGACTATGAATTTCTGCTCCTTGCTTCTGATGGATTATGGGATAAGGTAATTCAAGGGCCCGTTTACTTCAAGTGGTATGAGATCTCATTGACAATATGCATGTGATTGAGTGTTTTTTGAAGGATTACATGATCAAACGTGCTTAAAATTATTGAACGCATCAAAGTATGTGTTGCCTATCTTGTTGATGCAATGAGATCTCATACATGAACTATTCTTGATGCTTTGCAGGTTAGCAATCAGGAAGCTGTAGATATTGCTCGTCCATTTTGTATAAACGTCGATGAGCCCCAGCCGCTATCTGCTTGTAGAAAGCTTGTTGATCTCTCTGTCTCCCGAGGCTCTGCTGATGACATTAGTGTGTTACTTATTCAACTGAGGAGATTCCATTGACAGTTACGATGAAGAAACGAGGAAGATTAACCATAGAAATGACATGGTGGTTTTGGATTTGATGCCAATGAATTCGTTTGACACAAGTCTGATCCTAATTCTTTGATTTACTGATTTCGGCTGGAGGCATAGGCTGATTACAATTCTTTTATGGGATATCTGATTAAAGTAGTTTGTAGATCCCATTTCTTAGTAATTTCTGAGTAATGATCATACAGTGCTTTCTTCATTTAGATGCTACTCTAATTGCAATTTGGAAGCTCGGAGTTTTGGTGCTTAAAATGGGGAAAATGGGACAAGCTTAATTTGCAATCACTGAAAATTGGAATATATTTCAGACCCAAACAACAAACTCAAGTGGGATCCTCAATTTGTATCATCGTGTAATCTCTTAATGTGTCTTCCAATGGACGTCACATGTTAAGAAAATATAATATTTTATCAAAAAAAAAAAGAATCTAATATTTTGCTCGTGAAAATTCACAAAAAATCGAAAGAACTTTTCATTTCTCGAAAATACTCCATAATTTCCGTGAGAGCAAAATCTGGCAAGCCTTTAATTCTTCTTGACATGCAGCAATGACTCTTTGATGTAATATAATAGATTGCACAATGATGTTACAAAGAATCGAAGTTGGACAAAATCATTTTGAGAAGTACTTGAAAATAGACTCGCACAATCCCTCAATTCTTGTACAGCAATACCAAAAAAACTCAATTTGTTTAGTTGATAATACAATCAAAAGTAGCACTAAAATTTATGTATAATACACACAAGACAATAGTTCATAATGAAAAAAGAGAACCTTTTACGTATTTCCACATCTCGCAGAAGAAAATTACTAGACTTAAAAGAAAAGAAAAGAAAAAAAAAGAATTCATCCATGCTCTTTTCAACAAGCAGAGAACATCCAAAAACTCATGTACAATATCTCCTGTTTCACCCTAATAATATTGCAAGAAAAGCAACCATGTGAAAAGCAAAAGGTAGCAAATTCATGAGGACTAACTTTATTGTAACATGATCAGTAACAGTCTCTTGAAATGCAGAGTGCATTCTCAAGCATCAGCGGCTTTCGCCTCAAGAGGCGTAGCTTCTTGACTTCCACTTGACTTTGATCGTTTTGCCTCGTAGTCCTTGACAGCAGCCTTAATTGCATCCTCAGCAAGCATGCTGCAGTGCAGTTTTACAGGTGGAAGGGAGAGATGTTTTGCAATTTCCCTGCAGTCCAGTTATGAATGAGACAGACTAATGTCCACAGGGAATCTTGGGAGCAATGCAAACTCATATTTGAATACAAAGAATCTAAATAAAAAGTTTTTAGCTTCTAATGGACTGAAGCGCTTTTGCCTCTCCCGAATGAAGCTAAAATTCAGAAGCAGACATGCTTTGTGCGCAATAAGAAAATGGTGTGATCAGAATGGCTAGAAACATATACTGATTACTGTCAACAAGTTTCCATTATGGAGGGAGTGAGAGAGATCAGAGAAGAGAGGAATGTTTGCTTAAAATCCCTATTGCTTTTCTAGTTTTCCTTCTTTCTAACTTAAAAATGCCGAAAGAAACTGAAAATCCATATCCAACCATTTAAGCTCAGAACTGACTCATATTTACTAGATAGTAGTGCTTGATTAAAGGCAAAGGGGACCATAAACACATTACTGACACACCACCCTTGATGAATGAGTGAACTAAAATCTAATAGCAATCAAACACAGCAGCTAATCAATTAGATCAAGAAGCAAGATCCATAAGATGGATAAATTATGCATAAGAAACTACGCTAACTGAAAAGTACAAGGTGCATGAACTTACGTGTTTTTGATCGTCAGTACTTCCTCCATTGGCTTACCTTTCACCCATTCAGTTGCTGAAAATGAAAATTACTTTGTTACAGCAAGCATGGTCCAGCACCACTCAACTATGCAACAGAAATTCAAACCATGGAATGTTTGGCAGTTTTATGCCTCTTCGAAGTATTAATTAAAGACATACATGCATTTAAGATTAATTTTTGCATTTGCATAGGAACAAAAAAGTAGAATATGCTCCTAACAAAATAACAGGGAAGCCAGAAGTATTCTCCAATCTGAATGGAATGGAAAAGTAGCAATATATTTTACAGACAATCAATTCCCAATCCACACACGCATACCAAAATTCAGACAATATCAACAGAAACAACAACAGAAGGTATCAAGTTCACCTTTTATCATGCAGTTAACTCTAATAACTTACAATATCCAAGCACCTCTAATTAATTCGTGTTTCTATCGCCGTAAGCAAAAGAGTCACAACTGGATTCCTCAAAGTGGATGAGACTACTATAATTTTCTGCTAAATTCACATATTCTAGAGTTAACATCAGCAGCTGTATTTTGCTATATACTAACAGTGAATGCAAAGCTTCAGCACCCATCATACCGACAGTAAAATATATCAAGCTCCTTTCTCCCCCTATCTCTTCCTCTCTAATTCCTAATTAACTAGCTCCGAAATTTTCAATTAACCAATCCGATAAACATTTGACAACAAATTCAAACAAAAAAATTGTCATATTACGGAAGCATAGAACTTTCTAATTAAATTCAATCGGCATACCGACAGAAGAGGAGGCGATGGCGGAACCGCATCCGAAAGTCTTAAAACAAGCATCGACGATTTTACCGCTCTCCTCATCAACCCTAATCTGCAATTTCATGACGTCACCACACGCAGGCGCTCCGACGAGACCCGTTCCCACATTCGGATCGTTCTTGTCGAACGAACCGACGTTCCTCGGGTTGTTGTAGTGGTCCACCACTCTCTCGTGGTACATCCGCCGCAGACCGGCACCGCCGGCAGCTGCGGAGCTCCGGAGACGTCCGCCGAGGCTCGTGGTTGCTATATGCTTCAACATATTGGATTGATTTTTGGAGAAATTTTTCCAATTGGAGTTTGGTTAATGGTTATATGCCGAGATTTTTGAAATGTGATATAATTTGTTTTTCTTTCTTTTTCTCTTTATATATTTAGTGAAAATGGTGAGGCGGTGATAGGGTTCCGTGGTTGCAGGCCAATTTGGTGAATGAAGGAATGTGATTGGTCGACAGATGTTGACCTTCTCTCTAAAATGAGTGGATAATCTATACATATATAAAAGCAAAACCACAACAAAAAATATTTTCTCTCCAAAATTATATTTAATGTTTTCATTAATACCTTTGATAAAATATTTAATACATTAATAATCATTAATTCAATTAATAATTAATTAATTATTCATCACATATATATAGGATATTTTTCTTATTCAAAT
>JAYJMF010000091.1:2978628-3001389 GCA_036873715.1 Salvia sclarea
CCGCTGCAGAGTTATTAGTCTAACTGACCAATCTTAGGATAGTCAGTAAGATTCCTAACTCTTCTTTGTTTTTAAAACCTGAAACTGAACCCTCTTTGGACTTCAGTTTGGTATCTTGTTTCCATACTGAAGTCAATCCGACTGAACTTTTTCGGTCACAGTTTCTCATCCTGTTTTAAAAACTGAACTCTGTGTCTTGTGTTGCTATTTTCGAAAAAAAGGCCCTACTGGTGTATTCCCCCCCCCCCCCATACACCAGTTCTGTGACCCTCCGGGACCCAACAGCCTTCCAACTTATGATTTATGCTTCATTGAGCTTATTCTCATGCTTTAGTAATTGACGTTATTATTGCATGTATAATTGTGCGATTTATGTCTAATCGAAATAAGTTGCATAGTTGAACTCTTGAAGCATGATATGATTTGACCTTTTTTCTTAACTAGAAAATGGGTAAATCATAAGGGAATTTAACATAGAGCTTTTAGTAACTAGTTTACTGCTATTAAGTTTTGAAAGGAGATAGAGTGTAGGCTAGCTACTATCTTAGGTTGCTTAATAAGAATATTTGACTGAATTAGAGAACCACATCTAAGTTGGATTAACGGTTGGTAAGTAGATTAATAGGTGAATTTGTGTAACTTGAGTTAGATCTCGCATATCTAGGATCAATTCTTTCATATATTCTTTATTCTCCTTTATTTTCTTTCATCCTAGAACTATGCCAAAACACCATCATAACATTGGTTTGCCTCAATAGTGAATAAGTCTTAAGTAGAGTTATTTGCTATAATTTCGTTGTTTCAATCCCCGTGGATGTGATACTCGACTTGCTTTGTATCTACGTTATTTTGTGTTAGGAATAGTTACGATCATCTATATTCTGCCTCGGCCGATGATCTCGAGACAATGTGTTGTTTCTTTGACTTCCATGAAATCGAGTTAGAACCAATAAACAAGCAAAATCCCGTGATGCGCACCTTGTATGATTGTATCAGGACATGCAGTCCAGTCTGTGTCTGAAAATATACTCAACTCTAAAGAAGATTTATTGGAGTAATATAAACCATGTCTTAGGCTTCCTTTTAGATATTTGAGAATTTTTTCTACAACTTGTAGATGACCTTCACAAGGTTTGACCAAGAATTTCCTTAGCTTGTTCACAACAAAAGTAATGTTAGGCATTGTGATACACAAATATAAAAGAGGCTCCCAATTAATCTTGTGTATTGTGTTGGATCAGCTAAGGATGTACATTCATCTTGTTTTAGCTTTTTTGGCTACTTCCTTGACTCCATAGTATTGGTAAGGTTTGTAGCCCAAGAATCCAGCATCTGTAACTAAATCAACAACATACTTTCTCTGATTAATAAAAATTTCAGTGGCATTCCTCGCAATTTCAAATTCCATAAAATACTCTGGCATTGCAAGGTTTTTGTATTTGAAGTGTGCTCCGAAGAACACCTTGAATTCATCAATTGTACTATCATTGTTGTTGCGGTTTGTCAAAATATCATCCAAATATGTCACTATGTCCTATTAACCACCAACTGATTTCTTGTAGAAAAATGAGCGATCATGTGCTAACTGGAGTATGCCAAACTTTGATATAATCTCTTAGAACTTTTGATACCATTGTCGTGACTCCGTGAGGCTTGTTCGAGGTCATATAGAGACTTTGTGAGCTTGCATACAAATCTTGGAGGACATTGCACCCCCTCAACAAGCAAGAGGGAGATCCATGTATATATCCTCATCTAGATCACCATAAAGAAATGCATTGTTGATGTCGAGGTGAGATAAAACCCATTCATTAACATATGATAAAGCCAATAACATCTTGATTGTAACAAGCTTAGCAACAAGTGAAAAGGTATCGAAAAAGTCCATGCCTGCTTAGTGCGTAAAACCTTTGACAACCAAACGTGAATTGTATTTGCAGGGAACTTGATAGAATAGACCCATTTGAACCCAATGAGAATCTATCAGGTGGTAATGAAGTAATTTTCCAAGTGTAATTAGCCTGCAAAGTCAACTCCTCTTGCATAGCTACTTGTCATTCACGATATTGGGCAACTTGAGAATATTATGAATATATATTGTATATCAGCAAAATCACATTTATGCAAAAATTAAAATCTGTTAACCAAAGATGTGTTGTCATTTGTTTCTGTTGAATATGAATATACTCAAAGAAGATTGTCATTATGTAGAAGTCTTTTTCTATTGTGCTAATATGAAAAACTCGGGATGATAGGAGTTCCTGACAGTGTTCCAGAGTGACGGAACAGACAACTGAATCCTAACAGGATTAGGATTCATTGGCGAGTTTTTATAAGAAAAGATATATCTACGAGATTAGGAGGATCTAGGAGATTTCCACAAATATATCTTGGGATATATCTTTATTAATTCTTTCCTTATTTGTATGAATTTCGAATTCATTGTTCAACAAGGAATTAGATATTCACAAGGTAGTTTCTTATTCATATAAGGTTTTCAAGTGGTCTTATAAATAGAGAAACTCATGGAGCATTAAAGCTGCGCCTGCTACGCCCAAGAGACGAGGTCTCTTGTTTATGAAGATGCAACACATACTACCGCCGAAGAGACAAGGTATCTTATTTATTGATGCAGCGCATACTACCGCCTAAGAGACGAGGTCTCTTATTCATTGAAGCAGTAGCATGCTCCAGTAGAAGATCAGAGTTCTATTATTTATTGTTGTCCCACACTCTCTCATGGAGTTTTGGTTGTTTTTGATAGCTACGTATAATGAGTCTTGTACTTAGATTATCAAGTAGCTATCACGTACACTTATAATCACGGTTTTCACACATTGGTGTTTAGTATAGAGGTTAGATCGTGAGAGGGAATTCACGTCTAAGTGGTTGAGCTGTGTGATAGCCACTAACGTTTTACTGAATAGTGGGGTGATTATAGTTTTAGGCTTAGTAAGAAGAGTCTTGTTGTAAGTCCTATAACTGTACTCCACCGTGAAGCATTTCCCCTTGAGCAAAGTCCTCCAGACGTAGGTGGATTGATCACCGAACTGGGTTACCACATCGTGTGTTATGCGTTGGTTATTTTTATGTGTTGTTCGTATTATGTGCTGTGACGATGTGGGGTACGAGTACAAGCTGATGTTCTTTCTGACGACAAAAACATTGCCAAGATTATATGAACATACGGATTAGAAAACTTTCAGTTTCTTAAATAGAATGTGTTCGTTGAATTTTATCTTAAGTAGATCCTTCATTCAATAAATAATTGATCACTTGAATTATATATTAGAAATTCATTTCTCTATACACGTTATGATATGGTCTTAATTTGAAATGTTATTTATTACCCCGTGATGAAAAATAATGGAGTAGCTAATTGTACATGGATCAACTATTTAATCACTAATATTTAAAACATTGCACCAACTATTAATCGACTTATATCGATGTATAGTTGACTACAAAATTCATTAGTTACTCAAAACTTAACAAACAATTGTCTTCTTAAAGATATCATTGCACGCCACAAAATAAATAGTATAGATATGCTAGAACGTAACTTAACTAATCTCCAAAAAAATTGAAAACAAATTTTGTTGATTGAAGGATAACTATATAAACAATTTTGCTACTAGTTAAAATCCTAAGTAGTAAACCAAAACATTATATAAATTACAACACCACAAATATTTGAACAAACATTGATCATTGATCTTAAATATATAAAAGTATGATTTATTTTGTAGTGAGTTGTAAGGAGTGTGAAGTCAACATTCACGAATTATTTTAGGCGCGTAGATAACACTAATGGTTAACAATGTCATTACTAACTTCAATTAATATATCTGATTTTTCTCCTAAAATTAAGGATTAATATGCTGTAAAACATTATTTTTGAAATCACAAATATACATAAAATATAATTATGGATAACAATATCTTAAGAATAATGAAATAAAATAATTTGCAACTGATTCTTTCTTTAATACAAGAGAATAAAGTTCATTACATTTAATTAAATTATCTTTTGTTATGATTTAAATGTTTTATATGATAAATGAGTTAATGTTATTTTGTTTAAAATTAAAGTATCATACAAAATTATGATTTTATTCTAATTAATGCTCCAACAAATCTAGATTAACCAAAAACAATCTAAATGAAAAAACCTAGATTTATTGGAATGTTTAGAAGCAACTGGAGAAAGAAATCTGAATGGAAACCATTAGAACAATTCACTACTAAATTGAAAATATATCGACCTCAAAATAAGGTTATAAATCAAACAATATAGTAAACTATCCCTCCCACACTAAAAACGTGTAACACATTATCTTATGCAAATTTGAAAACGAGAATTAAGTTAATATATATACAATTAAATCACAAAGAGATTAAGACTGCTTCCAATCAAATATGAAAGATCCATTTACAAAGAGCTTTAGTCGAATCGATTGCAAGAGGTTTGGATGTTATGCAGTCTTTTTGTGCTTCATTATTCTACTGGCAAGTCCTAAGCCTCATTTCTCTACCCTCTCACTAAGTAATAATCTCCATCGCTATATATTTAAGGAAAAAGATAATGTATGTCTCATAATTATATATGAATTCTCCTTTATTCTGGTTAATTTTTTTTCAGTTGATGATGATTTGAAAATGCTTATGGCTGATGATGGCACCAGAGAAAACAACAGGACGATTGGTACCAATATATATATCCTTAGTTTAGGCTTACAATTTCAGCACATTAATTTTTTAGATTTAGATTGATTTATGCCAAAAAAAATTAGTACATGGTTTGAAGTGTCAGAGCTATTTTCAAGATGAGGTGGACTCCTGCATAGTAGGGTACATATACATCATCCTTATTTAAAAAATAAATTTCATTTCAATTCCAATCCATAGCCTTAGAATTTAGGTTGATGTACATTTACATTGGGAAAATGAGTTTTTGTGTTTTAGGACTAATAATAGTTCATTTAACGGTCTATATCTTTTACTAAGTGATAAGAGCTATTTGAATATTCATAACAATTCATTTAGTTTTAATACTTAGTAATATTTTTATTATTAATATATAATATTGTTTAAACAGAGGACTTATTATTATTATTATTATTATTATTATTATTATTATTATTATTATTATTGTTATTATTATTATTATTATATATCTTCAGTATATGAATTGTTTTAGACTTAGACTAATTTATACCAAAAATCTTAATACATGGGGCCCAAGATCCGGTCTATAGTCTTTTTTTTTTCTTTTTTTTTTTTGATTGGATAAAGTTAGTTGTTAGTAGTTAGTTAGTTCACCAAGCACCCAACACTCCAAGAATACATCACCAAGTCTTCTTATAACTCCAAATTCGTTCCCAAAGGGAATCGAACCCAGGTCTTCCACAAAGGGAGGAACCCGGTGGCCAGTGGGCTAAGCCCCCTGGTTAGATCCGGTCTATAGTCTATTAAGTTTAAGAGCTATTTTTAAGATTAATAATCTTTATTTCTTCTTATTATTATGATGTTAAAATGAGGGCTCAATTTTATTATATTTTTGATAAATTAATACAGAAATGTTTAAAGGTCGCGTTACGAAGGACTCGAACCCAAGACCTTGGCCTCGGACATTATACAAAGGGCTCAATTTATGGTTTCATCCCAAAACTTTATTTTTAGTTAGAATTAGCCCACTGCAACTGTCTATCATATTTTTGGCGTCCCACTCTACATCATACATTAAATCTTTCAGTTTTCAATCTTTTCTTCTTCAATTTTATTTCTTATATTTTAATAGAATTTAAAATTATTATTTAAGTTTTTCATATTCCATTGAGGTTCTAATAATAATGCTTTATTTATTATAATTTAAAATAATAATTATTAGAGAATATAACGCTTTTAAATATTAATTTCTAGTGATCGATATTAATTAAGGTTGCTTATCTGATAGTACATTTTTCCCCTAGAATACCTATTAATATTTTTTTATTGTTGTAATAAATAGTATACTTTAACAATATGACATGGTGGAATATAAAAGAGTATGGAACACCCCCATGCCAAAGCATCCCAAATACCACAAGCACAGTCAGATATCTACTTATCTGAACATTAATTATCAATCAAAAAATCAATTTCATCCATCCCATCCCATGTAATATGTATGTTCCATTTCCTTTCGGCAAAAAAGTTAATGGGTACAAGATGGTGTGCTTTACATGTTAACTTTTTCTTAGAAAAATAAAAAAAATTGGTGAAACAATGAAACATGACATTTAATTAAACATGCCACAATAAAAAGGGAAGCATACTTGATGGGACAGAAGCAGGGGCGTAGCCGGAGGGGTGGCGGGGCACTAGGCCCCCGATTTTTTGCGAAAAATTACTATATATATAGTATTATTATTTTAAAATATAAACATTTATATTAAGAAAATTATGTTTAATTTTGTAATTTTTCATAAATTTATGTACATTTTTCTTTCTCTAAATCTAAATTTAGTTTTTTTTAAAGAAATTTAAATCTTTTGCTAGCTTTGTTTATATTGATATAATAAAGTTTTCATATGATTGAGTTCGGATTAGAATTTATTGTAGACAAATTTGTTAAGAGAATAAAATTGAATTTTGTAAAGAAACATTCATAATAGTGAAACATATAAGTGCCCTTTATATTAAATAATTACAGTTTCTAGTTTCTTTTAAACAAGCAGAGATGAATATAGGATATATATAATATGATTTCCTTTCAAATTTGTAGATGATAGAACGATTGTTTAAAACAATAATGTAAAAATATTAGTTACATAAAAGCTCATATTTTTAATATATTTATAAAAATATCATATAAAGCTTAGGTTTTCAATATATTTTTCAAAATACAGAATACGTGTGCCCAAAAGGTTCGGCTCGGGGCCCGAACCCCCGAATATTTTTGGCCCCCCGAACCAAAAGTCTGGCGACGCCCTGGACAGAAGGAGGCAGTAATAGAGGATATTATATTTTAATGTGATATCTTTTATTTTGTTTAGGGGGAAATATCAATGATTTAATATTTAATAATTATATTAGAAAAATATATGCCTTAGTATTAGGAAATTCTAAATCCTACGATTTGCCATATCCCATCCATAGGATATCACACACAAACCAGTAAATGAACTCATTTGGCAGTATTGCGGATCCAGGGCCGGACTTGCTTATTTATTTTTTTGTTGCTAATATATGTATTTTGTAGTTGTTGTTTTCTCAATTTGAATGTGTATGCCCGTATTTAAATTCCTAGTTGCGCTCCTGATTATGATTATAAGTATGATGGTAATTTCAGCAATATGCACGAGTCCAAACTATTGCGAGATGGAGGGTGACATAAGGGTCGACCCCGAATCCTTGTCCGTGGTTGCGGTGGCACCTCCCGGCACCATCTCAAACTCCACCTACTCAACCACCGTCGAGCCCTACCCTCGCCGGAACTCGGGCCGCGTCAAGAAATGGCGAGTCACGATCCTCTGTGATGCGGCCTTGGCCCCGTCGTGCACCCGGCGCCACCCTCACCCGGCAATCCTCTTCTCCAACACCGGCTTCACCGGCAACAAGACCGACGCCGGCAACTTCTTCCACGACTTCTCCGACTTGCTATTCCCCTTATACACCACCTCCTCCGAGTTCCGGCGCGACGTGCACTTCCTCGTGGCCGACCGGAAACCTGCCTGGTTCCGAAAATACGCTCCCATCCTCAGCAAGCTAACCAGGCACGAGATTTTAGACCTCGACGACGAGCTCGAGCAAGTCCACTGCTTTAGCAAGCTCATCATCAGCCTCAAATACCACGACGTCTTCATCACGTACCCGTCTCTCTCAAACTCCATTTCAATGCGCGGTTTCCGCGTTCTGCTCAAGGAGACCTTCTCCCTGAAGCGAACGACCACGACCACGATCACGACCACGACCAGGCCCCGCCTCATGATCATAGACAGGAAGCACAACAGAGTGATCACAAACCTGGGCGAGGTAGTGTAAATAGCTTTACACTTTCTTGGATGGAACTTCACACCACATTTCCTTATATAAAATGGCTAGCATTAATTATTAGAATTGGGCCCTGACCCCCTTAAAAGGCCTTATAAAAAGGGAGGGTACTCCAAATTTATATACTAAGTCAGGATCATTTACCAAGTTGATGTGGGACAGAAATGAGTGACTTTAACACGCCCTCCAAATTTATATACTGAGTCAGGACTCTTTACCAAGTTGATGTGGGACAGAAATGAGTGACTTTAACATGCCCCCGCACGTGTGAGGCCGGAATGAACATCGGACTTCCATACGTGAACAAAGAAATCCCCATCGATACTTGGACTCGCTCTGATACCATATTAGAATTGGACCCTCACCCCCTTAAAAGACCTTATAAGAGGGGAGGGTACTCCAAGTTTATATATTGAGTCCGGACCCTTTACCAAGTCGATGTGGGACAGAAATGGGTGGCTTTAGCATTAATTACTCTTTCATTCCTTAACAAAATTGAATAAACAAGTATACCAAATTCAATGTAGATTCCAAATATATCATTTAATGCCATTAATTATCCAACAGGTGGTGGGGTTGGCGAGGGAGGTAGGGTTCGATGTGGTGGTGGCGGAGGGGGCGGCGAGCCTGTCTAGAGCGGCGGTGGGGGTGAACTCGTGCGACGTGCTGGTCGGGGTGCACGGCGCGGGGCTCACCAACATGCTATTTCTCCCCGATGGGGCGGTGGTGATTCAGGTGCAGGGCCGGGGGTGGCAAAAAAAAAATGATTATTTTTACACTATAATTTAATTTAATTAAATTTTATATTAGATTGAATTTTTTGTAATTTAGCACCCTCCGAATAACATTCAGGTGGTGCCGTATGGGGACGTGGATTGGTATGCGGCTAATGATTTCGGGGATCCGGCGGCGGGGATGGATTTGAGGTATCTGAGCTATAAGATCACGGCGGAGGAGAGCTCGCTCAGCCGGGTATATCCGAGCGATCATCGAGTCATCAGGGATCCCATGTCGTATAGAGGTCAGGATGATTTTTGGAAGATTTTTGTGAGGAGACAAAATGTCACGCTTCATTTGCCTACCTTCAAACGGACTTTACTTAAGGCTCGACACTTGCTCTTGCTACGCCCTTCACCACCACTTTAACAACAATGTCAATGTCCTATCTATTATTATTATTATTATTATTTGATAGGCCTCATAAACACCAGACAAGATCCTCCGTGTCCCATCTCCGTATCTCACTCTTAATTTTATTATTATTTTAATAGATTATAAAATAAAAATTTATTACTGTATAATAGATTATAATTGACATTTATTACAAAAAAAATTGCAATTTAAAAAAAGAGTATATATCCTAAGTTTGGAATAATCGACGTAAAATAATCATTTTAACAACAAAATGCAATTTAAAGATAAAAGAATAAATATATACTCTAAAATGAATTATTAACCCTAATTAATAATTGTAAAATTAAATTAAATCACAACAAATTGAAATTAGAGAAAAAAAAAATTGATTATGACACATAAATTAGAACATGAAATTTGGGACAGATGATCCAAACACATAAGCACGACTGGGAATTGGGGAAGTGTTTTATACTTTCTTTTTTTGTGTTATTGCGTTCCACTATTATATTTATAATTTCGTAATAATCTTTTCAAATAGTCGCAATTTTAATTTTCCTTCATGATCGAGGCATGCTATGTCGAAAAATATTTCATAACTTATAAGATCATACTTTTTCTCAAAAAATACACACACACACGTGGAACAACCATGCATACAATTCAGCCACAAAACAGTGTATCTGTAGGAATTAAACTTGATTCGAAAAATAAAAAGAACACTCCAGGTGGACCCACACATTGCAAGCTGTAGTGGAAATCTATGTATGTAACTACTCCTTCCGTCCCATTAGTATTGACACCATTTCCTTTTTAGTTTGTCCCATTAGTAATGGCACATACTAAAAAAGATAAGAATTTTGCCTTAAAAAAATAGTCAACTTAGTGGAGCCCACCATTTTACACACAAAAATACCACTTCCTTAATTTTCGTGCCCAAAAATAAGGTACCAATACTAATAGGATGGAAGGAGTATTACTTAATGCCCAAGTATAAGAAAAGAAAATAGTGCATGTGTGAAAAATCTAGAGCAACTAATATTAGCCACAAAAGTAAGTCCGTAATTTGAAAATTAGTTGATATTGAGATGTATAAATAGATGTAATCTATTGTTTTAACTAGATGTAGAGAGTTAGTGAGGTGAATTAAAAGAAATAAAAGGTTAGTTGGTTAAGTATATACAACACTATCTCCAATATATACTCACACGTCCATAAATAAAATCATCGAATATTAATTAATCTTCCCACATAGGGATGGCAACGGGTCAGGTTTTCGAGGGTATCCGCACTTATCAAATCCTGTTGGGTCGGGTTTGGGGAAGTGTGAAATGAGTTTGTTGCGGGTATAGGTTTGGAGACTAATACCCGTGACGGGCTTGGGTCGGGTTTGGGAAATTAGCTAAGGGTACCCGCTACCCGAACCCATTTATACATAATATAGATTTTATATATATGTTCACTTTTTATATACATAATAATACATTACATATATTGCATTTGTTATCCATTATGTAACGTCAAGTCTCAATTTATAATTTAATTATACTTTTTCTCATATGATAATTAATTTATCCAAAACTCTAAACAATCTTAATTCTTTCATCTTCTTTACTCACTCATCTTATTTCTTTTTGTAAAGATACGTTGCAGATAACTTTTCTCTTCTTACTAGGTCCGATTTGTTATTGAGTTAGTTTGAATTCTTCTAACTTTTTTCCTTCGAATAAAAAGCTTTTGGTAAAATTTACATATTTTTTTGGTTTCTTGTTTGTTATTTTGAATTTGTTTATGCTCACAAATTATAGGTAATGTACGTTAATTCATCTTGTTATTATTATCGTGTTTATTTTATAGTGTTATAATTTTCATTAATTGATCACTGTGTATAAATATCTTGATAGTTCATATTTAATTATTTTATAAATCTAAACGGGTTTGGGTGGGTAATTAGCGGGTATTACCCAATGGGTTCGGGTCGGGTATGAGTTTTAAAGTTAATACCCGTGACGGGTTTGAGTTTGAAAATTTTAGACGAATTTGGATCTGAGAAATACTTAATGGTGGGTACCCTATCCATTGCCATCCCTAGAACTCACTCAAACTCAAAGTCTCAAATACACATGAAAGGCAATGGATTAGGGCACTACTGTGATGGCGACACACGAGTTTCGACGATTATAGATTTATAGTTGACAAAGTGATTAGTACAAGGAGATTGTTATTAATTCTACAATCCAATCATTCAAGCTACAATATGTTTGATCGCTCTAACTTATGCCTAAAATTTTCATTTTGGTCACGTAAATGCATGTTTTCAAAACTACAATTAGCTGGGGTCGATTTTTTTGAATCCTATAATTTTACAATTTAATTTGGCAAGATTTGATAGTTCTAGCAACAATTATACACCTTATCACGTTACCAAGGCAAAAATTAAATTATATATATTGATCGCTTAAAATGGAGGCATGAAGTTGCAGTCACATTCGGTATTATCGTAGAAATCACTAGCTAGATCGTCACTAGAGTCAACATTATGTTTATAGTCAATTAACTGATAGACATAGTCTCACAAGTCATAATTCATTGCTTAGGTTGGTTGTACAGTAATATATCATCATTCATCAATATGATCAATTTCTATTTCCCTTTCATTTATCGAGTTTAACAAACATTTTAGTAGATGGTAGTTGGCAAACTAGTAACATTTGGTATAGTATTAGTTGTACTTTAAAATTTTCCTATGGCAAAATATTACATCCAATATACTAATACCGTATTCCTTTTACATGGAGGCAACAAAAACTCTCTCTTGACAAACAGCAAAGCCTACAACAGGAAGCTTAAGTTGCATGATCTTCACAAACATACAGTATACCAAGATCGACCAAGTAGACAAAGGTCGAAATCACTAAAGTAAAACTTTGACACTCCACCAAATAAGCCACCAACTTGGATTTCAAGGCAAGCAAACACCATAAATCTTAAATGCGGGAGCTCGTCTTACTGAAGCCTTTTACTCTTAATCCATGTGTTTCCCGACATACTCTTTTACAGCATATGCGATATTTAGAAAGTACGAGAAGATCCTATAATTCATAGAATTTGATCGAGATCTGATCCATCTGCGGCTGATGTCTCCTCACCTTGTAAAAAAGATGTCAGTTATAAGCAAACTATGCGAAATGGCTTTGAAGATTTATAATTTATACTACACAGGTTGGTTCAAAGCTATTAGATTGATAGATTTAACTCGTCTTTTATTTCCTCGTCCCACCATCTCGTCTTGTTTCTTTGGATTTTAGAGGAAGAGAGAAAGAAGGGTGCATCAGTGCATGTGAGAGAGAAGGTTGTTGGTGACAGTCTTGAAGTTCAATGAATGTGCGAGCAGAATGCTGTTTAATGAAATTCTTTTCTGCTTACTTTTATGCCTGCCATGGATAGAAGTTTGTGAGAAGCGACGTAAGTAGCATCTTGGTTATCCAGTCGCTTTTCCACATAGTAGATAACTTCCGAAACACCCGACTGAAAACAGAAAAAATCAATTATCTGCAAAAGAAAACCATAAATATACACAAGCAGGACGACACTAATGTATGGGAAAATGGAAGTCCCAAATTGGGCTATTAATTGAGATAGAGAAGCTTTTAAACACCTGAATGATAATCTTTGCACATTCGTTGCAAGGGAACATGGTCACATAAAGCCTCTGCATGGAAAATCATGCACACATACCATCGGAAATGGTAAACCTTAATTCACAAAGAAACAAGCAAAAGTGACAGATCAAATAAGGTCACTAACCTGCCCTGCAGCAGATGCATGATTTGTGTTTAAGATAGCATTGACTTCAGCATGGCATACATAACTTCAACGAAGCAAGACTTATTAATCAGCTAAAACTTCGTTACTAGAGTACAAGAATGCACAGAATATGAAAGGTATGATTTTGACAGCAAAAGGAAAAGGAAAAGAAAGGAGAAGCACGAACACTAGTAGCAGAGTAATCTACTCATAGTTATGGTTTTGTACTACTTACGGGTACTTTGTCTCCAGGGGATCCCCACTCTTGGATTTCTGAAATATGAGTAAGAAAAGTTAAGAGATTTGAATTCTCTTCTACCTTCAATATATCTGGAACTGCTAACCTTAGACCATGGTAGCTTGTCATCCGAGCAACCCCGTGGGAACCCATTGTAGCCAATACCTTCAAAGCATCGGAAACTAGCTTAAGATATTTTTCATCAACATTATGAATATATGCATTGCTTAATTACTCATGTTTACAACACATTGGACAAAAAGAAGATGTAACCATATTCTAGGCTACAACATGATAGATTGCAAGGGGACAAAAAAAGCCAAGACAAAGCTCTTTCAATAGCCCAAAACGGCTATAATCTTAGAAATGCCAAAACATGTGAAGCACTCTTACCAAGTATGATTCCCTTCTCACTCACCAAACAAGCACCAACCTAACGGAAAGAAGAAACAAGTTAAATATGCTATCAAAACCACACAATGCGAGAAACTTTTACATTTTTAGAATACATAAGAGTAAATTCATATGTAAAATATTGTCTTTATATACTAATATGGCGTGACTAAACCTGTCTATTTGGATCCTTGGATCGCTCAGCTGATAGAAATGCAATTGCCATAAAATAGTCATCCCAAGACAGATACCTGCAACGCAAATACATAAAATAAAGTGAATGAATTTCACTTGTTTCCTTGTTTTTTGACAATAAAATTTGAGGCAGAGGCCCAATGGTTTCTTTATCCCAGGCCATGCTTTACTTCTTGTACCTTCTCCCTTATATATACATCCACAAGCAACCCAAAATTAGAACCCTTTTCTGCTCAAGAAATGATACTTTAATTTCAAATCACTATTCTTCAGACCAAAGCAGGAGTCTTTTCGTGTTTCCCTGATCCAAGCAAGGAATATTTTGCAGCAAACAAAAAAAAGATTCAACACTTTCAGAATTTGAAGGAAATAAATAGTGCCATAAAAGTTTGGTAGTTTTTATAGGTCAAAGTTCATAGTTTATAAAACCCCAAATCCAAACACGTCTCTCAAGTGAAAATAATAAAACTCCGCATCAAAATTATTTCTTTTCTTTTTCGGGAAGGGGGAATCCAAAGCGATTGATCTAGCAAGCAAGAATCAAATATTATCCCTGAGCTCCTCGAAATCTTTCTAAAGCTAAATCATTCGAAATGCAACCTTAATGAATCAAGTCACATACAAGTACAAGAATACATGAAAATATATAAATTGATTCCAGTAAACACATAATTAGTCATATTTTGCAATTTCGACAGAGATGAGTCGAGAAAGCTAACAAAGATTCATAAAACGACTGACCCGTTTCTTTTAGCGGGATCAAAAGGATTCTGACGAGAGGGTTTCCTCCTCACGACGCCGTTTAGGGAGCAGCTGGTTTTGGGCTCTCTGAAGTTGAAGAAGTGGGTGAAGGCGACGGCGGAGGACACCGCTCCTAAGACTGCTGCCGCGGAGAAGAGAGCTATATCTCTCGAGTTCATCATTTTCTATCTCACACAAACACACGCACAACTGGGTGAGTGATAAACAAAAAATTTAGCCGCGAAAACTGAATGGGAAGAAATTGCAGAAGAAAAACTAGCGGGAAAAAGATTAGAAGAGCGGTTGATTGGGCCCTATCCCTAATCCCTATGCTTTGTATTTAAGCCCAACCCACTTTTAAATTTCAATTAGAGATAACAACGAATTTCTTGATAAAGTGAGATAACGAAAAGTATAGGGGTATGAAAATGAATGTATATAATACAGTACTAATACGTTTATTAGTCTTCATACAAACGCAGTTTACAAACTCAAACTGATAAGGAGGATAAAATCCAAAAACCGGTCTTCCTCTCTCACGAATCACTGTGCATACCATTGCAGGTTGCACCACCTTTACACAGAGGCATATTATATAACCCAAAAATAACTAATTTGGATAGGCATAGCTGTTTCAAGCTCTTCCCGATTCGTAAGTCTTCTTCTCGGTTCTTCTAATTCGCCTTTCTTCTTCTCGTTCTTGTAAACTTGGGAAAGTGCTTAGTTTTGTCGTGAATATGCTTTTTGGAAGTTCAGGGCTTCTACGCAAGACATTTTTGTATTACTTGTTATCGCTTATTTTATGTTTTCTTAGAGCTCAGATAGCTGAATTTCTCCTTTATTAGTTGGTAATTTGTCGGTGCTGCTCAATTCTCTAAATTGCGGTTATTCGTGAAATAATATTATGTGAGTTTTTTTTGCTAATATTAAAAAAAAAGAATCTTTAGTTGAATTAGTTTAGATTAATGAATCCAGAAAAGTTGCAAAAGAGATCATTCGACTGCCGACTTATTGTACACGACAATTCTGTTGTAATGAAATCTGCTAAAATGGAAGAACTTTGAGCTATTCATAGGAGATAACGGTACTAATTAAAGTACTTTCTTGATTTTTTGCTTCTGTGGGATTTAATTTGATATCCTTTTATTTGGAATTATGAGAATGTACATGTGGAACAGAAAAAACGGAAAGACACCATTTGCATTTTTCTTGCTGATGTGCAATGCGAAGAGCCAAAGATAAGAATGAAGAGAGTTGTTAGACCAAATCTTAGAGTTCTTCTTACTGATATGGTGTCTGTATGTATGTTGTCTGATATGGAGAGTTGTTAGACCAAATCTTAGGTTAGGGTTTGGCATGAGAAGAGTTGGATTCAAGGTTGTTTAGACTGATCCCGCTTAATACTGTGATATTTGATATTTTGTGAGGTAGAAAGCATTCAGATAAGGAGGAAACAATGAAGTAGGGTATGATGACGTTGGTGGTGTAAGAAAGCAAATGGCTCAGATCCGTGAGCTAGTGGAGCTTCCTCTGCCACACCTGCAGCTCGTCAAATCTGTTGGTGTGAAGCCGCCTACTGGATTGGGGAAAACCTTAACAGCGAGAGCTGTGGCCAGCAAGACTAGTGCATTTTTCTTTCTAATTAGTGGGCCTGAGATAATGTTGAAGTTGGCTGGTGAGAGTTAAAGTAACCTGCAGAAGGCATTTGAGGAAGCTGAGAAGAACTCACTGTCCATCATTTTTATTGACGAGCTGGTCTCTGTGCTCCAGAGAGAGAGGAGAGAAAGAGAGAGAGGACTCAAGGTGAAATGGAAATACGTATCGAATCTCAGCTTCTTACTCTTATGGATGACCTCAAGGCTCGCTCCTATGTCATTGTTATTGGCGGCACAGATAGGCAAATAGCATTGATACGTCTGGACCAGTTGATTTACATCCCGCTTCCAGACGAAGCTTCTCGTCTCCACATATTTAAAGCTTTTCTTAGGAAGTTACCACTATCTAACGTGTTCTGCTTGTGATGGTGATATGATGAATTTCTCTGATTCTTGTTACAGTATATGGCTGCTTTGAAGTGTGAGCAGCATAGAAGGTAGATATTCATTGAAGCCGTGAATGACAGTGTTTGAGAGCAATTAGAAAGTGATCCTTCCACTAGAAAGTAAAAAGACAACATCTAAATATAAGTTTTTTCAACTTAATTACATCATATGATATATTCAACAAGAGCTTCAATATAGAACTTATTTTTATGTAACTTCTCTGTAACTGTATCAATTATGTAACTTATGTTAAAAGAATAAAGAAAAATATATCCCCATCTTGCATGAAACTTCATAATGAATTCTATTATGCACAAAGATTAGATATTGTATTCTGTTTTTCTTCTTCTCATACATTCTTATGCTCACATTATGGCAGGATATTGAGAGAGAAAAGAGGAGGAGAAGGAAAACCATAGGCTGTCAAGAAGACATAGGGGATGAAGTTTCTGAGATCAAGGCAGCGCTTTTTTGAGGAATTGATGAAATATGCTCGTAGAAGTGGTAGCGAGGCTGACATTAGGAAGTATCAGCTCTTTGCACAAAAACTTCAGCAGTCTTGTGGTTTGCCTCTGAATTCCGGTTCACTGACACCAACACTGCTGGGGCAGCAGAAGTGATTTCCTCCACTGCTGCTGGTGAAGATAACGACTTGTACAGCTGAAGGTACTACCTTGCGTACTACCATATGTTTTTTACCAATAGTTGTTTTTTTGTGTATGACACATGACATGTACTGCCAAAGAACATGTATATAAATAAAATCCCTTTTAATTAGCTCCTCAAACGAGTGAGTTCTTTTTCCTTTTGTTTTGGAAATTGTGAATTTTTAACAGTCAGGGCCTTAAGAGATGAGTTCGTAATATAGTTATTGTGAATAATCTCATCGAGTAAGACTTTTTCGAAAGGTTTCGCAATTATTAGTACTCAACTCTTTCTAGCTCCTATAGTGGTTCCACATGAGCAGAAGATTACTTATCAATTTAGACAGTCAAATTTAGGTAAGGTTACTTATGATTATAAACATAGGAGCCGTTTGGTTTGGAGGATTAGAGAGATAAGATTGATAGCATAATCCCTCCTTAAGAACTTCACCCCTTCTTATGCCCTCCTTTTTACTCAAATGTACATTTGAGTAAAACGGAGGACATAAGAGGTGGTGAAGTTCTTAAGGAGGGTTTAGAAAAGAGGGTTTATCGATAGGAGAGTGGGGACTTGAAGGGCAATAATGCTATCAATCTTATCTATATAATCCTCCAAACCAAACGGCTCCATAGTATATTAGGTTGACATGACAGCCTAATTCATAATTTAATCAGAAATCTACATAACATTATTGTTAAATGCAGCTAAAATACCCCTTACTCGTGTATGAACTCATTGTTATGTAGCTATGCTTGTCATATTAGCTAAGTTTTTGTTGGTTTCCCGATATAATAGGACTTTCGAGGGTAGAGTTTGCAGTTCAGATGAATCTCGACAAGAGTATTATTTCCAAAAATATCCCTAGAAATTTATGCAAAATTCCTTTGGGGCATCATGTGGCCACCGATCAGCTCTTGTAGGGGACCTGTAAGAGGATCTTGTCCTTGCTATCTAGGTTGGGTTTCTGTCAGATTAATCTTTTCTTCCCTTCTCAAAAACCAAACAACCTCTTACGTATTAGAATTTATTACATGACTTATATATATATATGTGTGTGTGTGTATCTGTGGGGGTCCATGCATTTCTTTGGGAAGGACTAACTGCTGGTGCATTATGAGCTTTTGTTTCTGCATGTGAGTCTCTTTATAAGAGAGCAAAGACATAAATTTGGCATGTAAATGTTGTTGAGTGCACTACTTGAGAGTTCCTATTAAGGTCCCTTTTTGTCACAGAGGAAAGGTTGAAAAATGTGTAGGGACCGGAGCATTTATATGATCAACGGCCTATGTTTGGATATGAATTGCGTAGTGTATAGCTATCTTTGTGTGTATTTGTACATGCATCTCTACGTAGTGGAACATAGAAGTCTAGTATTTATGAAGCTTAGTCAGATTGAGGGATAGTTCAGTTCATTCTTTTGTTAGTCCGAGGATGAAGTGAAATGACTAAAATGGCCTTGTTACAGACATGATATGGTACATTTTGGTTGACACTTCCAAGACAATTATCCGGACCCCGTTCCTGCAATAATGGTGAAACACTTTTCGCTCGACTAAAATCAGAGGCCGGTAGAAGTACTCGACTAGTTTCATTTAGGGAAGCGATATATTTCACTTTGTGTGGACAAAATAAAGTTGTGAATTGTTGACATACAGAGTGGTCAGGCTCAATGGTTCGAGTAGCAAAAGAGGGCCCAAAATATTATCTTGATAATCTTTGTGGATTTGAGGCCATAAAATTATAATTTCCCTATTAGATGACAACTTGCTTTTACTACTCATGGTGACCCCATGTGCCTATTTATATGTTGATCGTCACCTATATATGCTCTTAGAGATGTAAAATCAAGGTTTTAGTGTTTTATAAATGTATTGCATATGTAATGCTAGATGATAAGACATAGGTTTTGCTTGTCAATAAAGGATGTGACCATAGGCCAAACTGTCAATTTTTGCATCATCAACTTTGGTATGGTATGTTGTTTGCATCCATGTCACATGGTGGGGTTCCTTTTTAGCTCACCCTTTCACATTTAAGGGACAAAAAGTGTTTGGCCTTGAGGTGGGGCTTCGAGGAGTCCAGGATTCCGAATATATTTTTCTTATGCGTTCTCGAGATTATTACCGCGAGATTTTCAGTGTAAAATTTCTAAAATAAAGTAGTTTAATTACTATTTCTTTTCTTTTTGGTTTTATAGTATTCTCTCATGAGCTTAATTGGTGAAGTGATGAGCTCTATGATGTACAAATTCTAAAATTGACATATTGCAGTATTAGATATGTGAAGGGTGAGGATGCAATTCACACTGGATACGTCACATGGCGAATCCTAAAAAAATTTAAAAGATATTGGATTCGCGAATCCGGTTGGGCAACTTCATGAATCGAATATGTGAAGGGTACATTTGGGGTTATTAAGAAGTTTATCTTTTTCGGGTTATTTTGAGTCCAAATCCTATCTAATGCCCTAAAATCACGTCTTCTTCCTCAATTACATTACTATTAATAGTATTTATTTTTCTTAATTTGCCATGTGATTAATTATAAAATTTAAAATCATATATCTATTTTATACTCCCTCCGTCCTTTAAAAGTGTGCGGATTTTTCCTTTTTGTCCGTTCTTCAAAAGTGTGCAGATTCTATTTTTGGAAACCCACTTACCAAAAAGTCATATAAACAATTTTTCAAAAAGTGGACTCTTTTTCCACTCACGTTCATTTCATCACTCATTTTATTAAAATTCGTTTCACTCCTCACCTCGGACACTTTTTAGGGACGGAGGGAGTATGTGATATATGTTATAAAATTTATACTAATACTAAAAGTGTCTTTGTAACAAAATATATGAATTGCCTAATTTATTCCTATTATATATTTATTTTTAAGGGCAATTATGTAAATTATAAATTACCTATTCATATAAGAATTACAATTGTTTAAGAAGACAAATTATATATTTATCTCTAAATATACACGTAAGAATAAGAACATACACATAAGAATAAGAAGAACTAAAGAAGCCCTAAACTGAATTCATATCTACTTACACAAATTTTCGCCAAGCCAATATATTGACAAAATATTTGAGTTCAATTAATTTATTTTTAGTTACTGATCTGCCTATTTCATAACACAAAATAGTGTAGTGATAGGGCAAGTAAAATATATCGTCTCTACAAGGATTGTGATAGCGAACTAAGACAATTATTCTACTCAAAGGTTTCCCATTATCTAAACGGGGGATTTTTATTTGTGTGTGTAGAATAACTAGAATGTAAAAATAATTAAACTAAAAGGATTTAAAACAATCAGTGGGAAAAACGACCATAGGATGACAATCCCTAATTAAATCTATACTTGTTATCCCTATTAACCAATTTACCACTTTAATCCAACTATAATGGGATTTACTAATGTAATCTAAGGATCCTAATTAAGGCACCCCTAAATCGTGGGCTAGTCTATACTCTATCTCGTTATAGGACTCTAGAGACTAAACTAGTTACCAAAAGCTCTTGATTAATTAATTCCCCTATGATCTCAATTCCCGGATGAGGTAATTGACAACCATATCAAACACCCTATAATCGATTATGAGATAAAAATCGGTTAGTCTAAATCTCACAACTAGACACGTAAGATTAGTGATCAATTAACTTAGTATGGATTAAGCACATTAGGGGTTTGAATCATAAGTTTGGAAGGCAAAAAGGTTTAATAAAAACAACTTGTATAAATTCAACTAGTTCATGTGCATCCTAAGATCATGAGTAGTTTAGCAACTCATGATGCTAGAAGCAATCATATATAAATAAGAAAAGGACATAAATAAAAGTAGAGAAGAGAAGATAAAACCCGTAATGATGAATTAATAAACTTGCTTGAATAAACTTAATTTGCTCCAACGTTTGAACAGCCAGGCCGATAGACCCCTGTTTTTGGTCCGACGACTCCTTCTTCGTCTCCCGTTACGCCCTTGATGCCTCGGGTCTTCACTCACGTCTTCGGGTGTTTGTTTTCATACCAATGAACATCAATACCAAAAACAACCCAAGTATAGCAAAGCTCAACTAAAACATGAAATCATAATAAAATAAGCTTAAACTACACACAACAAGGCTAACAACAATCTAAAACGGGATGCAAATTACTAAAAAAACGGCACTTATCAGTTACTTACTTTAGTTTGATTCCATGCAGAGTAATTTTCTCTTGGATTGATTTGTATGTAAAATATTTTTTATTTTGGTTTTGAGATCCTATCGATTTTGATTTTGTTCTATTTTTTGAAAATTAATTTGATTAATTCAGCGTCTTGAAATCTAAGATTTTGTTCTATATTTTATTCGTTAATTGTGTGCTACAAATTAAGTGCAATAGCATAGAAAAATTTTGAGATTGATAATTTGAAATTAATAAAGCTTGAATCATTTGAAAATAAGAAAGACGAATCAATCAAATATAGCACCAACAAGTTAAAGTGAAATCTCAAACCGGTAAGTAATCCTTTTTACCATGATCGTTTTTCCCCTTTTACGCCATTTAAGAGGTGTGAATTCCCTTTCCAAGAATGGGGCCCAGGCTTCATATATCACAACTTCCCTTCCTCCCATAACAAATATTTTTCTTTCCAATAAAATATATATTTACAATTTATTTTTAAGCACAATTTTTTTTTTAGGAGAAAACCCTCAATTATTATTATATATAGTTTGGTGCAGCGGGTTTAGCTTCTCAAATTTACAACAGAGTGATAACATATTAATTCAATGATAAATCCTATGTGAAAATTCTCAAAAGTAATATTTTAATTTTCCTATTAAATTATTTTGATATTTTCCATTAAATTTTATTAAATTAATAATTATTTTTATCTTCATAGGACTAATTTGATTGTGTAAATGAATTTATACATTACTTCATAACAAGGTTATATTAGATATTTCATATAATTTATCACCAATTTATTATTAGTATATAGATATGCCTAACACTATGCCAATAGAATCCATGATTATGCACTTCCATTTGTATATAAGATTCATGTGGTGTTTTACTAATCCATAAAGAAACTAAAGAGTATAAGTGGAGTTTGTTATATATATTCTTATTCAATTTTATTTATTTAGATTTTAGATGTTTCATTTCTTTATCTACTATTGTTCTTGTCATTATTCACCGAATTTAATAGATTTTGAACCTTGTGCCTAATTATAGAGTAAAATTAAATTGCTCATTTTGATGAGGTATGTTTGTTTAACAATCATATATACTGTAAATTGTAATTGCATGCGTTATTTGCATATCTCATACAATTATTTATTATATACTCAATTATGTTCTCTGCATTAACCAAAATTCACATAGTAACGGTTCTACTACATATAAGAAAAAAAAAAATTATAAATTAATCTCAATCCAGCCGTGGAATATCTAGCAGCCACACAACATGAGAGAAAACAACGTATTGCCAAATGAGCTGCCCCATTAACTCTACCAAGACTATTTTCTTCTTTGTTAGTCTTTATTTAT
>JAYJMF010000091.1:3013209-3025343 GCA_036873715.1 Salvia sclarea
TATGCTATTTATACTTTCTTATTTTTGTCTTATAAATATAACATTATAATATTCCCGTCGAATTTCGACGGGTTACTTACCAGTAGTCATATATACTCTACCAACTAAATCATTTGAAGGGCAAATCTTGATATTCCTAAAGCATATATATATTGTAACAATACAAACAACAGAAAACATAGGTTGAGTTGGAGATCAACTCAATGATCTTGATGAGATAAACACAGCTCTAAAGAGGATCCCAAGAAGAGAAGTACTAGATGTGGCCATTAGAATGTACTCCAACCTGATAGATGACAAGCTGGTGTATAGCCTTAGCAAACACTTCTCTGAGCTCCGGATGCTGCGAAACGACGTGCTTGGCCCCGCCCTCGAGCGCCCTCAGCGCCCGTGCCTCCTCGAGCACCCTCGTGTTTGAAGCATTTATGGCAAGATTGGACAACAACACGAGCGCCTGCAAATGGGGAACGTGGCCTCTCAGCAAATTCATCAACATGGGCACCCCATTGAACTCAATAATCGCCTCAGAGTGCTCCTTCCGGTTGTAGTTGTCGCCACACACGAAGTTGCTGAGGGCCCTGGCCGCCTCATCCGCAACGCCCCGGTCCCAGTGTCCCAGCTGAGCAACCAAGCAGCGCACAACGCGCTTCTCCCTCGCAGGAAACATGGATGCAAGGCACCCGATGGCCCTAACCGCAAGACACACCACCCCGGAATTCCTCTCCTCGCCTATCACCTTCAAAAGCTGATCCAAGACCACCTTGGTCGGGGTCGAGGTCAGCTTGAAGGCGGTGCGCTTGAGGTCAGAGTGGGACTCGGCCACCGCGGCCAATTCCATCACTACTTTCACACAACTCTTCTTGAGCTCCCCTTGCTCCCTCTTGATGATCTTTGCTAGAACTAGCAAGGCCTTGGTGTCGGTGATGTTCCGGCTGTTCAAGAGGCTCCCTCGCGCCAGCTTCCACAGAGCAACCGCGCAGTTCATCTTGAGCCTCAACTTCACCTCCGGCGGCGCCACCTCCCTCTCCCTCTCCTCACTCCTACTACACTCACCATCACACTTCACCTCTTCACAAACACTAGTCTTAGGATAACTCAAATCAAGAAACTCATCCAAATCCACATCTGCACTCAAAAGGGAAACCAAATGCATTGCCACATTCTCCTCACCAAACTCTTCCTGCACACTCTCACCACACATTTCCAACATCTTCAACACCAACTCCACCAACACAAGCTGAACCCTCACAGGTGGCGCCTTTTCCATGGCCTTCACGACCGCCCCAACCCCGCCAGCATCTCTGATGGCCTCCACTCTGTGGCGATCATCAGCCAGATTATACAGAGCAGTGGCAGCTGCATCCTGCGCATCGACACTAGTACATCCACACAGCATCTTCAAGAGTGGAGGAACACCAGCTTCTTCCACTATCACATTCTTAGTCCTCTCATTCATATTGGTGCAATCTACGAGCTGCGAGGCCCCCTCATCCCGCCCCATATGCAGGGCTGCTATGGCGGGCCAGACGTAGGCCAGAGTGGGATCAGTGCAGGCGGAAGGTGGCATGGTTCCAACATCAAAGGAGTGGCGATTGTAGATGGAGAGGAGCCATCTGAGATCACCTAAAGAAGAATCAAGCGATGCATTTGCCTTCTTCAAGTCAGCTGCTATGTTGATGGAGAAGACTTGGTGGAGGAAGGTGGTCCTCTCATGGCGGCAGCGCCGAGCAAAGGTCAAGGCGCGGTCGAGGGCCTTGGTCAGGTCTAGGCATACACGCCGGATGGGGCGGTCGTACAAGCTGCCGGTGGCTGTGGCTGTGGCTGTGGTGAGGCGGGCGAGGGGGCGGAGAACCTTGGAAATCTCGGTGACTTGCCCAGAGATCCCTAGGTTTTCGGCCGTGAAAGATTCTGCTTCTTCAGATGCAGAGATCACTCTTTCAGCACGAAGGATCAGAAGGGAAATGACTTCTGTAATTGGTTTTTCCTCTTCACACAAAGTATTAGTAACTGAATTCAAGTTTTCTTGAAACACCAGCATTTTTTTCCTCTTACGAACAGAGAACAATTTGTAACTAAATGTCGTTGCACAAAATTATTGGAATCTTATTGCAGTAGAAAATCTGTTTGTTTTTTTGCGTTACATCAAACTTTTTCCAAGATGTAGTGTAGCTGATAACTTCTTTATTTTAGTGCAAAAGCAGCCAATACGTGTAAAAGGTTGTTTCTACAAAGCAAAACCAAAATGCATGATTGTTGAAAAGGTAACTTGATCATATCTTTGATCAATTATTTTATCTTTGGCACATTGATGCTTGATATCTGGGAAGTAGCATATGCCTTTCATTTTCTTGACAAAAGCTGAACTTTTTTAATCAAATTTTGTATATTTCATAATACAGTTCTCTTAAGGTGTGGACCTTGAATCAGAATTAACAAGAGTGATCTTAAACACCTCGTGATAACTCAGTTAGGACCATAAAACAGCACAAAATTAATGTTTTTGATATCATGTCTAATGATGTAATGATTTAATGAAAGAATACAGCACAAAATTAATGTTTCATATTTTGTTTAATGCTCCCTAGGGACTCCTATCTAGTTGTACTTGGATCATATTTAACTCAAACTCAAATCATCTATCGTTTCTCAAAAGAGAATTTAAATCATTCCTATTCCAAGTCATATCAATGCATGAATATGCAAGGCAATGATGGCTCCTAATATTGGCAATCTCAATTGAAAAATAATTTAAGTAGTGCTTCTTTACCTCAGAATACAATATTTTCAATACATGATCATGCATGGTAAGTTGATCAACATATATATTGAATAAAAACTCCAATAAAATAAAAGTAGAAAGAAATAAGGTAGCTAGGGGTGGTGCGTAGGTGCATTGGGTTGATAAATAGTAAGATGATGTATGGCCTTGGCAAACAATGGTCTAAGATGGGGATGGTGCGGCAGTGCGTGGCGCGAAGCACCCTCGAGCACGCTCAGCACCCGAGCCTGCTCCAGCGCCTTGCTGTTCACCGCCAGGTGGCAGAGCAGCACGAGCTCGTGGAGACACTCGTTGCCGCTCCTCACCGATTTCATCAGCATCGCCACCCCATCGAACTCGATGATCGCCTCCGAGTGCTCCCTCCGGTTGTAATTATCCTCACACACGAATTTGCTGAGAGATTTTGCCGCCTCTGCCGCCACGCCATGATCCCTGTGCCCCATCTGCGCCACCAGAGACTGCACGATCCGCTTCTCCTTGGCCGGAAACATGGACGCCAAGCACCCCATCGCCTTGACCGCCGGAATCAGCATCTCCGGGGTAGTCTCCTCGTTGATCACTCTCAACACCTGATCCAACACCACCTTGGCGGCGGTCGTGGTGGGCTTGAACGCAGTGCGTTTGAGCTCCACGTTGGACTCTGCCACCACGGCCAGCTCCATCACCACTCTCAAGCAGTTCATCTTCAACACACCTTGCTCTCTTTCCATCATCTTTGCTAAAACTAGCAATGCCTTTGTGTCTGTGATCTTCACGCTATTCAGCAAGTTTCCTTTGGCCAAAATGCATAGCGCATTCGCGCAGCTTATTTTGAGCTGTGATTTCACCTCCGGCTCCGGCGCCACCGCCTCATTCTCTTTGTCTCTCCCCAAACTTCCGCTGCCCTGTATTTTCTTTGCTAACTCTTTGTTGATTTCAACTAAGGAATGCAAGTTGTTAGTGTTTTTGTGTGTGGTGTTTGCTTCCACAAATTCCTCCAAATTCACATCCATGGATAAGAGTGTCACCAATGGCCTAGTCACATTCTCTCTCCCGAATTCCTCTTGCACACTGGCGTCCAGTTCCGACATTCTTGATACTAGGTTTACTAAATCACCTACATTAATTTCACAATGGAATCATCTACATTTGACATGATTAGAAGTACTTTAAGATTCAATTAGCAATATAGAAAAGCAAAGATACCTGCAGTTTGGAAGGCGTTTGAGACAGTGCTTTGGCAATAATTTGAACCCCTATTTTGTCAGCAATTATCTTGACACGTGTTTGATTGTCGGCTAGATTGAATAAAGCAGCTGCGGCGGCGGTTTGGGCTTGAAGATTGTTGGTGGTCTCCTTGAGCATTTTGAGAAGTGGGGGAATCCCATTTTCTTCGACTATGATTTTCTTGTTTCTGTCGTTGTCGTTAGCCAAGATTGCAAGCTCCTGCGCGGCCTCGGCGAGGCCCATGTGGACGGCGGCGATGGCGGGCCAGAGCCATGCTAAGATGGGGTCGGTGGTGGCGATGGGCGGGAGGGAGAGATTGGCGAGCTCGTAGTCGGTGGAGTTGCGGTTGAAGATGGAGACAACCCACTTGATGTCGGCGAGGGAGGAGTCGAGGAGGGCGGCGAGCTTTTTGAAGTCGGCGGCGGTGGTGATGGAGAGGACATGGTGGAGGACGTTGGTCTTGCGGTGCCGGCACTTGCGGGCGAGGCTCAGGGCGCGCTCCAGGGACTTGGTCAGGTCGGCGGAGACTCGCCGAATGGGGCGGTCGTAGAGGGGTGCGGCGGCGGTGAGACGGGCGGCCGACCGGAGGAGCTGGGTGACGTGGCGGGCAAGCTCAAAGTTCTCCGCCTTGAACGACTCGGCTTCCTGAGCCGATTTGATGACGCGGTCAGCCAGCAGGATTGGGAGGGAAAGCACTTCTTCGATTGCTTTTTCTTCCTCCGACGCCGCCATACCCATTCAATTCAACGTCAACTGTGCTACACTTAATCTCCTCATTTTTCATTTATTTTTCCAAGTTAACTCGGATTCATCATGTCAAATGTATTACTCATACTTCAAATCAACTACGTGTCGTATAAAGTGTTGATAAGACTCTGAATTTAAAATATTTAGTTATAAAGGTGGACTTTTATGCAAGCAATAATATCTCTTTATGTTATAAACGATACCAAGTATTTTTCTCACAATAAAATAATCTATACTAATACTAAAGGAGTCTTGGTGGCAAAATATATAAATTATCTAATATATCTTTATTATTTATTTAATTTTAAGATAATTATATAAATTACAAAATTATTTATTAATATAATTACATATTTATCTATAAATTCATAATCTATTTATATAAGAATTACAATGATCTATTCATCTATAAATCTATAAATTTAACAAACTCCAATCATATTAAGGCTTTTAACTACTTACGAGATCAATTGATGGAGATCATTCATAACAATCAAATTAAGTCAAAACTTTAACTAATTAATTAGTAGTAACTGATAAAAAAATTATTACGATTACAATTATTTAACTCTAATATTTTTTTTACGAAACTCTAATAAGTTATTAGTATCGGTTTTATGAATTGTGTGCAACGCGCGCACTCTCTACTAGAGTATATTAATATACTACCTTCGTACATGAGTTTTCGTGTTGGCAATGAGTATATTCCTCTATTAAAACAATATTTGATCATATGAGATTATATAATCTCATAGTTGATAACATATACTCGAACTTCATAATGAACAATATTTGATAAGGAGTATAATTTTTTAAAATTCTAATTATTTTGTTATAAATATTAATCATGTTGTATTATGATTTAATAAATTTTTATTTTATATCATCGCTCTTTCCTTTGTCCTTCCCCCGTATTTCTGCCCAAAAAGAGGAAGAAAAAGGGGAATCATGGCGACTAACCAAATGGCCGCCCAAAAAAACCTATATCTTTTTTCATTCTTCACCTGGTCCTTAGTAGCGGATGAGATCCTCTATCCCACAATCTTCCATGTACCACCGTAATCAGGCCTGTCTCAATGAACATTGAGGCCCCGTGCTACTTATGAAATTAGACCCCGACGACAAAAAAATTGATTTGGCATAATATGTTTAAACTCAAAATAAGTGCAACATTTTGTGTTGAAGATGGGATTTGAACACACATCAATACAAATAAAAGTAACAACCAAACCAACTAAGCTAGCAAGATAAGTTGATAATTAATGGTACAATAATGTATATATAAAAATTGTGACCAAATTATTTTTTGGGGCCCTCGTTTTTGGGAGGCCTTGTGCCGTCGAGCACCTAGAACCCCCTAATAGCCGGCCCTGACCGTAATCCACTACGAACTTCGATATTTTTAATAATATTTGTTATAAAATAAATTTTATTAGTATTACATAGTATATCGTGATTAATATTTATAACAAAAAAATAGAATTTTAAAAAATTATATATTATAGTTTTGGATATTTTGATTAAAAAAAATACTTAGTTTGGTCTATTATTCCAAAAATATGATATATAATTTTTTAAATATCTAATTTTTTGCTATAAATGTTAATCATGTTGTATTATGACATAATAAAATTTTATTTTATAACAAATATTATTAAAAATAGTGAAATTCGTAGTGGAATACGATGACACATGAAAATTTGTGGGACGGAGGATCCCAACTGTAAATTGATAGACTAATTTATCATCGAAAGAAAAATACAAATATTTGCTTTAGGCCGACCTAACGGTTATGTCAATTGTTTGTAGCTCATATTCTAGGCCATGAACCGAGCGAGGGGGAGCCGAAGGCGAACTCGGAGCGAGCTCAAAGACAAAATTGTTGTCTGTCTCATTATCTATATATTAATTGAATCGACGGCCTAACGTAAATGTGCCTCAAAGAAAAAATGCACTCTCACAGTTTGGGTCCGATCGTGCATCCGATCCAGGATCAATCATATATATATGTGGCAATTGTTCTTGATAAAAGTGATTTCCTGTAAATAAAAGTGAAATTGGTTTTCAATAAGAGTCGTCATAGTATTTTTGTAAAAAACTTTTTATTAGTACTAGAGAAAGAAAAACACATTCACACACTAATTTTGTAAGTGATTCAAACATTTGACTTATCGATTAGAGGGAAAACGTCTTACCAATAGGTCGCACTTCGTTAATTATCATCGAATAAGAGTTATAGTAATATTTATGCATAATAGTGGCAAAAAAATAACAAATATTCTTAACAAATATGTCATATGTAAATGACAATTCTTATCAATAAAAAGTGACATTTCTCGGACATATGACCTCTTAGTTGTGAAGCCAATCAGACATCATGATTAAAACTGTTGGGTCCCGGAGGGTGACTGAACTGGTGTATGGGGGGGGGGGAATACACCAGTAGGTTCTTTTCGAAAATGACAGATAACAAGACACACAGAGTTCAGTTTTAAAAACAGCTGAGAAACTGTGACTGAAAAATGTTCAGTCNNNTTTTAATCGGATTCAATTCAAATCAAATTTCAGTCTTAACCCTAACTCTTATTCCTCAATCCTCATTTCCTTTAACGGTCTAGCCCGCCGCTGCTCTGCTCACACACACACGCACACGCGCACGACGGACCGCTGCTCTGCTCACACACACACGCACACGCGCACGACTCCGTCGACTCGACTCCACAGCACCGCCACGACCACCGGCGCGCCTGCTCACTGCCGCTCAAGCTCCATCCCATTCCCCGCCGCGCCTCCCGCCACAGCTTTCCGCCGCTGTGCCTCCCGCCGCGCGACCACCGTCGTTGCGCCTTCCTCCGCACGACCACAACCCACAGGTATTCGGATAATTGGGGGTGAGTTTTCGGGAAATTGAGGAACAAGTCAGGATTTTTCGGGTATCCAAATACCCAAAAATATCTGGATTTTTTTTTTTTTTTGAAGGGGAGGGGGGGTGATGTTCGGGTGATTTGCGGGTATTCGGGTATCCGAAATTCCGAATCGGATACCCGATCCAGTGTTAGGGTACCCGAGAAAATACCGGGGTCGGGGGTCGGGAGGATTTTTCCCAACATTTCAGGGTCGGATTCCCGAATTTTACCGAATTTTCAGGCCTAGGTGCGACCTCCATATTGTAAGTTAGAGGTGCGATCTCCCATTGGGGTTAAGAGTTCAAACCCGGCTCCCTCAGCCCCAATAAAGAAAACATTAAATACGGAATCCAAAGCTTCAATTTCTACTGCGTTGAACAAAATATGGATAGCCAGGCTACTTCCATTTCAAGCAATGGTTATTAGGCAAAGAAATGAATGCTCAAAACATTGTTAAACATAACATCGTCCATAAAGAAAACAAGGAATGCAGAGCACAAATTCAAAAAAGAGTTCAAAATCACCAACACACAGAAACAGCAAGTTCATTTTTATTCTTTTGCAGACACAGCATGTTCGATCAAATTGTTGGCATAATACTAATATTGAAACCTGACGCGAAAGCAAGAGTCTTGAATGCAATTGAAGCGATGGCAACTATTCATACCCCTTCAGAGTTTTGCAATCAGACCAGATGAAACCGGCTTGTCTTTCACATCGTTCTCCTTTCCATCCATGTCGCAAGCATTTGGTGGCACGTCCACTGCAGGCGAGCAGTTGAAGAATCCATGCGGCTGCACACACATGCAACAATGTTTCTGAGCACTCATTTTGATTTAAATTGTAGCATATAAGGCTTGATAAATGCAAAATGACAAAGCTATGGATGATCGAGAAACATAACAGAAATAAGGTTGAATCATTTGTACAGATCGAGTAAATTGCTAGAGAAATGGGACATGGAAGTTGGTTCTTAGATAAAAACTAGAAGTGGATAGGTAACACAGCATCAAAGAGATATCAGGTGTAGTTGTTAGAAACCAAGATGAGAAGTGAAAAATGCAACAGACCATATAACATCGAATGGATGACAAACATACCTGAAGCATGAAACCAATGTGTTCCACAGGCATAACAGGCCAGTCTTCTAAACGAGGAACATGTGTAATTCCAAAAACATACCTGCATGAGAGAAACAAGTCAAACATGTCCGGATAATTGTGATCCTAGTTAGGTGTATAACTTGAGTCTTGAAGATACAAAACATGTGTATCTTGGTTTGAGCAAGATAAGATAGCTTGATATTTCAAAAAGAGAATTGTGTTCCTACTGGAGAAAAACTAAAGCCACAGTGGTTCAAGAAACTAACCAGAGTACGACATTGGTTTCTTCCAGAGGTCGATTTTGCTTTACCCAAGAAGCCAGCCCCTCGCCAACACGTGGGTTCTGGTTAGGAAATTCACCTCCAGGGAAATCCTCACCATGTGCATATGGGGTAACCCACAAGTTATGCTTCAGGAATGCAGCTCTTCTCAGAAACTTAGCCTCGGGACCAGCCAACGGTAGACAATTGGAACCAGGTACCAGCTTGTAGCCTGTCAGCTGTCCACTCCTATTGACAGTTCTCGTGTTCTTTATCTGAAATTATTATTATTAAAACATGATTGATTCATAACTTACAATGAAGATTCCTGAATAACTGTATACGACACAAAGGACACTGCGTCTCTATGAACAAATATTATCAAGAATCAGATCAATAATTGAGACGGAATATCCTTTCTAAGGTGCAGATCCTGAAAACCAACAATTTTAGAAAGCTCAAGTAGCACAAAAGATTATCAGCATACATCAAGATAACAGAGGGTGAGGATTCTTACAATCCAATGACGGGCTGATGATGGATCACAATCACGCATGGCTTCTAATTCAGATTTGAGTAAGGTTTCCTCAGCATAGAATGCATTGTTGTGAACATTATCCTTTCCAGGTTCTTCAACTCTGACGTTCACTTCAACAACCTAGAGAAGAGATATAAGATATATGACACAGGTTAGTGTTATTCTTGGAAAGTGACACTAAAAACTTATCAACATATGACAACAAACCTGGTTGTGCATTTCACCAGGCTTAGAGTCGACTGCCATGTCCATTCGAGCAACAAAAAAATGTTGATGAACTGGAGCATACAATCCTGGTGCAATTGTTGTGCCGTATTTTCTAGTTTCTCCAGGTTGCAAAGCTCCTAAACTAAGAATTCCTGTAAGTTTTACTTCAGCCTCAATTTTTCCATCCTACATCAATAAACAAAGTTTATGAAATTGCTGTGGCAAACAGAAATCTACTGGCTAGATAAAGAGTTAAGAGACCGATTAGATTTAAATTTAAGACAAGGTGAAGCTTATCTTAATGGTCTCAAGATGTATTGAGAAAAAATAGGGATAAAAATTACAAGAAAACCATATACAGTAAAACCTCTATAAATTAATACTCTTGGGACCATGAGATTTTATTAATTTAGAGAGATATTAATATATCGATAAATAAATATTTTATTAATTAAAAGAGAGGCTTTTTAAATTCGGCAAATTAGTACATATGTGTTGAAAATAAATGAATTCATATATATATATATATATATGTTTCATTGATTATATCCATATATCAACCAATTCTTTGTAACTAATTCAATATATACATGTAGAATATCAATTCATTGTACACAATTAACTATTATATTCATGGACGCATGTATCAATTCATTGGTAGTATTACTTAAATATACATGTTTACATTAATTCGTTACACTTAAATAACTATTATAGTCAATTAAATATATTCATGCATGATGAATGAAACATATACTATATAAATCTCAATATGGAAATAAAATAATGCTTAACATCCAACTATGTTTTCTCATCTAAAAGGCATCGCAAAATCATCCATGAATGATCAATTACATAAAGCATTATGTGAGTATAAGAACGACCATCCCACATGCACTATAAAAGATTTACAAGAGTGGTTAAGGAAAAATAACATTTTAAAGTTAGTCAAGGTATAATATTTATATTTTAGCAAATTACCATAATAATTATAATTATAATATTTAAACATTATTAATTTAAAATTTTAGTGGGACCTAATATTTATAAAGGGATTTTCCGAAAAGTTATTTATCTTATTATCTTATCGAATTTGATGATTTTTTACAAAGGCCCAATTCGAAACCGGAAGATTTTATTATTTTAGAGAATTTATTAATTTATATAGCATTAATTTATAGAGTTTTACTTGTAGTATTTTCTTTTGTTAGTACACGTACAACACTAGTACTATATATTAGTGTCCTCTAATGCTATTCATGCCGGGATTAAATATCAATAAAATTATAAAATCTCACCAAATATGAGGTTGGATTCGAGTATAGCTTCCATTTTTGAAATCTGACACGGTCCACGAAAGCTTTTATAACTCAAATTTGAGCTCGATTGGATAATTCATGAGTGTATCTTTAATATTTGATTGAACATTTTAATTCAGTTTCATCCGCACAATTCATTTCCACATCCATTTATATCTCTTCTTACAAAATTAAGTGGCCTAATTTCGTCCCATACGTTGAATAATGGGTAAATGTGTAAATACACCCTTAAACGTTTTTGCGAAGAATAAATACACCCATAACGTTTGATTTTGATCAATTGCACCCTCAATGTTTGAAAATCCGAGCAAAAAGACCCATACCTTATAATGGAAAGTTAACGGTGTTAAAAAAATCGATTTTTGTATATTTATTAATTTAATTTTTAATTGCACATTTAAAAAACTTAATTTTATGTATTTATTTATTAGATGTGCAATACACCCTTAAATATTTTTTCAAGTATTTTTTATTTTACAAAAAAAGGTAATTTTATTTATTTGTTAAAAATACGTTAGAGAATATTTAAGGGTGTATTTACATTTTTAATAAATAAATAAATGAAAATCAATTTTATAAAGGTGAAAACAAAATTTAAATAAATAAATAAAATAAAAATATATTTTCTTAACACCGTTAACTTTCCGTTAAAAGATAGGGGCCTTTTTGCCCGGATTTTCAAACGTTGAAGGTGCAATTGATCCAAATCAAACGTTAGGGGTGTATTTGCTCTTCGCAAAAATATCTAAAGGTGTATTTGCACCTTTACATAAAAAAGTGGTTATTTGAATAATCGCGAAAAAGATATAAAAAGGTAAACCCGATTTAGTGGGTTGGACTTGGATAGTGTGAATGTAGTGTCGACCCGACCCGACCCGATCGGATAGTTATTGCCCTAACCCATTTCCCCCTCTTTCTTCTCCAGAAACAATCGTTTCTTCTCTATTTTTGAACTAGTGTATTGACCTGTACAATGCACGGGAGCTAAAAATCATCTATACATATATAAAAGGGAAACCATTTCCTAAAATGTTTTCCCGCCAAAACCATCAAGCTATTTATAGTAATT
>JAYJMF010000091.1:3040183-3067319 GCA_036873715.1 Salvia sclarea
CAAATGTGTAGAGTGATATTTGCAACGAGAATGTAGTAGTATATGTCATTTGCAAATGTGTATAATGATATTTGCAACTATATATACTGTGATTTGCAATTGGTTCGTAGTTCTTATTTTAAGGAGGATTTTATTTTAGCCCACCCATATATATATATATATATATATATATATATATATGTGATCAACCAATATGGTCTATCATGCTTCCATTAATGAATCGTTTTAAAACGTTTGTATGTTTACTTGGTATCCGTGGACCGTGTGCGATGGTCTTGCCAACTTTCGGTTGATTGTACATTATTTATTCAAATGTTTAATCAATTATCATGTCTTAAGAATTCTGATAATCAATTGACTATCATTTTATTTTTATCACCGGTGGTCGATCCGTAAATGCATATGAGTATGAGTTTTTACTATTTACAAAAAGATGTATATATAATTTTATTAGCAAAGATCGAAAGTTACAGTTCTCTAACAAAAAGAATATGACTTTATTAATTATTACCAAACTACCAATTCATAAATGTGTGAGGAGGTGAAAAACTAATTAGCTCCTCTTTTTAGAGTTGAGCAGAAAATATATTATGTTCAAAATATGGGATTGGTCACCGCCGCCTGTTCCGGTGGCCCCTGACCTTGATCTCCCCCATCATCGCCGCCACCTCCGTTGCAATCTTTCTGGCAGACACACTTGAGGCTTTTGCAGACACCAGATAAGAATCCCTCTTTCTCACAAATTGCTGAGCAATTATTACTGCTGAAGCATAGTCCCCAAAACAACCTGCTCGGTGCCGAACATACAATTGCTTCACACGGCATCATCATCTCTTCTGCAAATTAACAAGCAACATTAATTAGTACACATATTGCAATGTAACATTAATTTAGTCATGGTGTGGTATTCAATATTTGGTTATAATAATACGATATATCGGGATGTGAAGCGGACATGTAACCAGAAACTAATTTCTTCAAGCTAACTGATCAAAACAAATAAATTGTAGGATGCTCGGAGATTCTTACGAGAAGCCAAGAGGAAAATAAGAAAGAGGGAGAGAGTTGAGAATTGCTTAGCCATTTCAGATTAGTTGGATTAGTTTGAGAGTTGATATCTTCACCTGCTTACCTGCATTGCCTTTTTATAGAGTTCAAACGCATATGTTGGAGAAAAAGGAATTAAGTTTTATTTGAATTCCATTGATCACCACTTTCCCAGGATTTTACTTTATAAGATAATAATGGTCTCACATTTGGGTTATTCCTTTTAAATGCACTCATCTCAAATAACAAACAAGTCAGTCTGCCAGATTACCTGTGCAATTTATTTAAATAGCAGATTATCCATATTATAAGTTATCATTATTCTATCTACTTCATGCTCCGAAGCCCGATTTGCTTGACCGTATGTTAACTCTCATATGTGGACTGAGCCACCTTATATTGTGATTGCTCTTCCTAATTTCGGGTATTTATGTTCTTAATATATGCATTTTATTTCCCCTATAAAACAGAAGGTTGCCATGACAATTTTAACATACTCGTGATATAGAAATATAGAACTAGAACTGATAATAAACACGTATTACTAATAATAATAATTTAGAGATGATAAAAAAAGTGATTGAAAACTCTATATATTTAATTTAATTGTAAAAAAGTAGTTTCGTTGTGGGCACATATTTATTAATGTGCCATCTATTGATGTGGCAATGTCACATAAAACTTAACAATCATGACAGATTTTACCCTAATAAAATACTTATATTAATTCAAAAACTCATTCAAGAATACAAAACCAATAATTAATTCCTTTTCATAGCAAAGTCCACGCCAACTATTAATCCGGATGCATACATTCACAATTTTTTTTGTCTTTTTATTTAGTTTAATAATTTTAATAAATATTTTTCTTAGAAAAATCGGAAAAGCTTGAACAGAAGCATGTATGAAATCACAATTCTAATTAAATTATTCAAATAAAATTTGTAATATATGTAATTCAGATTTTGATTTTGTATGATTTTAAAAATATCAAAACGAACAGAATAAAAAATCAGCCTATTTTCGAAACAAAAAAAGCTCAAAATTTAGTTGTTCTGTTCACGTATGGGCCGTGATTTTATTTGATAAGAAAAGTTAGGCCCTATGTTAAATTTGTGACTGTGGGCCGTGGGTAGAGCCGCTCGGCCTGAATAAAGATTAGTGAGCAGCACTGTCAGCAGCAGATGACGGCATCTGTAACGGCAATTTGGACTTGGAATTAACAGCGCCGGCAAAATATTTTACTAACAGCGAACTCCATAGTTCTCAGGGAAAAAGGGAAAAGGAAACGAGAAAGAAGATCAAAAAAAGTCTTCGAATTTCCGGTTGCTCCGGCGATAGACGGAACTGAACCAGTAATGAGTAACAAGTAGAGAGATAGAGAGAGTGAAAGAGAGATGCGGTGGAGACATGATGCAAGGCCTCCACCACCAACAGCAGCAACTGGCGGCGCTCCTCACGGCAGCGCTACCCAAGGACGACTCCACCAAAACCGCGGTTACTTCTTCCTCTTCTTCTCCTGCAGTGTCTGCCTCGCCGCCTTCTGAGGAAGACGAATCGTCGCGCCTCGCCGCCATCACTTCTCTTCACCGCGCCCTACTTTACCCTCCAAACTCACTCCTAGTCACGCATTCCGCCTCCTTCCTCGCTCAAGGCTTCTCGCAGCTGCTAACCGATAAGTAATATATATCTTCTCTCTTTCTACACATTTGCTATGCATCTCATCATGCTCATTTTCTTAAGTTTTGTAACTATCAATCTCTAGGCGAACTATTGCAGTTTTGGTTAGTATATCTAAAGGTATATAAGTGCTCGTTTACAGTGGAGTGTTTGAACATCAGTCGTGGAACTGACTGCTGCTTTGATTGGCTTAATTTGCTTTTAATAAGTTGTGAACTTCTAAAGCATGTCACAATTGTATTGAGAATTATGTATGAGGTCTAAGGGAAATGGTATGGGATAGAGGGTCAATCAAGATATAAAGCTGGAATGGTTGTGTATATGCCTGTTGGTAGACTTGATGCTTAGCCATTTAGTATTTCTGCTGATTTCATCATTTTTATTCATTAAAATGTATATGTGATTCCCGTTTCTATGGAAAATAAAAGTTTGTGCAGTCTAGGTTTAATCCAATTATTTTTCCCTTTCCCTAATTGCAATTACTAATACCGACTTATGCTATTTAAAGTGCTTAATTGTTTCGCATGATTTTGTAGCTTGCATTACTGGTTTATTCATTTGGACTTGTCTGCAGATTGTATTCAGTGCGTCATGCGGCAGCTGCAGCATATGGAGCTTTGTGTTCCATGTTGAGTTCATTCTTGCTATCCTCAAATGGAAGGCAGAACAATGTCTTACTTGGCAGTTTGATTGATCGTTTTATTGGTTGGTCGTTGCCCTCTCTGAGCAATACAAGCAATGGAACTTCAGAACTCGCTTTGGAGAGCCTTCATGAGTTTCTTAATGTTGGAGAGGGTGGAGCTGTTGAGAGATATGCTTTGCCAATTCTTAAAGCGTGCCAGGAACTTCTTGAGGATGAGAGAACCTCCATGAGTGTACTGCCCCGGATTCTTGGTGTATTAACATTGATTTCATTGAAGTTTATTAGAGTTTTTCAACCTCACTTCATGGACATTGTTGATCTACTTCTTGGGTGGGCGATGGTTCCAGATGTTGTTGAATCCGATAAGCATGTTATTATGGATAGTTTCTTACAATTCCAGAAACACTGGGTAAATAATATGCAATTTTCTCTGGGGTTGCTTTCAAAGTTTTTAGGCGACATGGATTTGTTACTCCAGGATGGAAGTCCTGGTACTCCTCAACAATTCAAAAGATTGCTTTCCCTGCTATCTTGCTTCTGTACAGTTTTAAAATCCCTGGCATCTGGTTTACTGGAAATAAATTTTCTTGAACAACTAAGTGAACCTCTTTCCCAGATGGTTCCTCTTTTAGTAAGATGCTTATCTATGATTGGAAGAAAATTTGGATGGTCGAAATGGGTTGAGGATTCTTGGAAGTGCTTGACGTTGTTGGCGGAAATATTGGGTGAAAGGTTTTCTACTTTTTACTCTCTCGCAGTGGATGTATTGTTCCAAAGTTTAGAATTGGAAAATGCAAATCAAGTTCATACCAAAAGAATTTCTTCTTTCCAAGTTCATGGTGTTCTTAAAACTAATCTGCAATTGTTGTCACTTCAAAAGCTTGGTCTTACACCATTGTCTGTGCAGAAGATACTACATTTTGATCAACCCATATCTCAGTTCCGTTTACATCCAAATCACCTAGTGACTGGAAGTGCAGCAGCTACATATATCTTCTTACTTCAACATAGAAAAAATGATGTTGTTGAGAAAACCATTGATTCTATATTTGAAGAGTTACAGTTATTGAAGAGCAGGCTTGAACATGATTCATACAGCAGGGGTGGGCATGAAATGACGGTAGCTTCTAGAAGTTATTCTAAATCTGAATTGGTTGTTTTAATCAAGTTTGACTTGCAAGTACTCTTGAGCTGTGTTTCTTTAGGAGGAGATGATAGTTTCATTAGGCAAGAAGCCGATGCTTGGTTTGTTGGCAGAGCAGAAAAGTTGGTACCATTTTTAATTGATAAGTTCGATCCCTTTAGCCTTCCGATCCAAAGCAGTGTATTATTGCAAGTTACTCTTCTAAAAACGTTGGAAAGGCTTGCTGCTATTGAGTTCATGGGCAAGTGCTCCATAAGAAAAGAAAAAAGTGTGATTAGTTCTCCTGACACATCATCTGGGACACACATGCAGGAGGAGAACATGAAAGTTCCATATCCAGCAAAGATTCTTGGTCATGTGAGGAGGTACTCCAGCCTACTTATAAGAGCTCTTGATAGTTCTTCCCCTTTGGCAGTCAAAGTAGAAGCCCTAAAATGGATGCAAAAATTTTGTGAAAATGTTATTGACATATACAGAAATGTGAAGGATCCATTTTACCCTTGTCAAGCAGTTGCATCCTGGAAAATTACTGAGGCTTTGCTAATATCAACTTTGGTTGCAACTTCAGATAGGGAACCGGAAGTGAGATATCTAGTAGCAACAGTTCTTGAGATGCTTCTGAGAGCTAAAATTATCCATCCCATGCACTTCCCTATTATTGCTGAAGTGATCCTTGAAAAACTTGGTGATCCAGAAAAGGAATTAAAAGATGCATATCTTAAGTTGCTTTCTCATGTTTTACCTACAACAATATATGTTTGTGGTCTTTGTGGTTGTGGAGCAGCTAATACCAGCCAGCCTCAACTTCCTGTATTGGCTGATAGGTCTATCTTGCACTGGAAGCAAGTTTTTGCCCTAAAGCAACTGCCCCAGCAATTCCACTCACAGCAACTTGTTTCTATCTTGAGTTATATTTCACAGAGATGGAAAGTGCCCCTGTCTTCTTGGATCCAGCGGCTCATTCATACTTCCCGAAGCAAAAAGTACCACCAGTACATTCCGGCAGAGGAAGGAGAAAATATGGATGCTAGTGGTTTATGGTGGGACATCAAAATTGAAGAAGACATTCTTGAAAGAATTTGTTCTGTTAATCATCTTGCTGGTGCTTGGTGGGCTGTACATGAAGCAGCTAGATTTTGCATTACTACTCGTCTGCGAACTAATCTTGGGGGGCCAACTCAAACTTTTGCTGCCTTGGAGCGCATGCTTCTTGACATTTCTCATCTGTTACAGCTGGAGACATCACAAAATGATGGAGCTTTAAATATAATAGGGTCTTATGCTCATTTACTGCCCATGAGATTATTACTAGAATTTGTCGAGGCCTTGAAGAAAAACGTATACAATGCATATGAAGGGTCAATGGTCTTACCATCCACCTCTCATAACAGTTCATTGTTTTTCAGGGCTAACAAAAAAGTTTGTGAGGAGTGGTTTTCTCGAATAAGTGAACCAATGATGGATGCTGGAGTTGCAATCCAATGTCATGATGCTACAATTCATTACTCTATGATACGTTTGCATGATATCAGCAACATTGTGGCTTCTGCACTGACAGATAAGTCTAGAGTCCAGGTGAGTGAAAATCTGCAGACTATTAGAGGGAGATATGCTGTAGATACATTGAGAATCATCCGGAATTTAGCACTGGCTTTGTGTAAGATGTATGAGCCAGAGGCTTTGATTGGGCTGCAAAAATGGGCAGCCGTGGTATTCTCGCCCTTGTTTGCCAATGAAACCCAAGGATCAATTGATAATACAGACTCGAGGCACTTTTCATGGATTACTGGGCTTGTTTATCAGGCAAGGGGCCAGCACGAAAAGGCAGCTGCTCACTTCATTAATTTGTTACAGACTGAAGAATCAATCACTTCCATGGGTTCTGATGGTGTACAGTATGCCATTGCACGTATAATCGAGAGTTATACTGCTATTTCTGATTGGAAATCTCTAGATTCTTGGCTCCTGGAGCTGCAAAATATTCGTGCAAAGTGTGCTGGGAAGAGTTACTCTGGTGCTTTGACTACCACAGGGAATGAATTAAATTCAGTTCAAGCCTTGGCTCATTTTGATGAGGGAGATTTCCAGGCAGCTTGGTCATACCTTGATTTGACCCCCAAAAGTAGCAATGAACTCACACTTGATCCCAAGCTGGCTTTGCAAAGAAGTGAGCAAATGCTTTTGCAAGCAATGCTTCACCACAATGAGAGGAAGATGGAAAAAGTTCCCCATGAGTTGCAAAAGGCTAAATTAATGTTGGAAGAGGCAGTGTCTGTTTTGCCACTAGATGGACTGGTGGAGGCAGCACCAGTTGTCAATCAGTTGTTTTGCATTTCTGCATTTGAGGAGGGTTTCAAACCTGGAGACAGCCAGGGGAAGCATTTCCCATCATTGTTAAGCTCTTATATTGAAACCATGCAGTTTCCTTGCAACCAAGTCCTCCAAGACTGCAGTTTGTGGCTTAATGTTTTTCGGGTTTGTCAGAATACGCTCCCAAATTCTCTGGTTACTCTTGAATTCAGTAAGAATTTAGTGATTTTAGCACGAAAGCAGAGAAACTTAAGGCTAGCTACCCGTCTTATCAACGACCTCAAAGACCACGCCTTATTATACCCTGATGAAATTTCTCGTGATTATTTCATCTCAAGTCTCGAATATGAGAGCATTCTACTCATGCGAGTTGAGGACAAGCTTGAAGATGCATATAAAAATGCCTGGGGGTTTGTGCGTTCTTCCCTGGTTTCTTCTTCAACTACAGCATGCATTTCTCAAGAGAATATTCTGAGGGCTAAGGCATGCCTAAAACTTTCAAACTGGTTGCTAGGAGATTGTATAAATAAAAGTTTAGAGGATATTGTTTATGAGATGCAAGCCGACTTTAACAAGAGTGGACTTTCTTCTCCAAGCAAAGATACCCTTGCCTCTTTTGACAGCAATCAAGGTTCTGAATCTGGATTAGTTCTTATCATAGATGAACTTGTGGGTACTGCTCGAAAGTCATCGACACTTCTGTGCCCAATGATGGGAAAGTCATGGATTTCGTATGCTTCATGGTGTTATAATCAAGCTAGAGCATCAGTCTCCTCTAATGGTGATGTAGCTCTTCGTTCTTGTTCTTTTTCTTCCATTCTTGCTCCTGAAATTCGACCTGATAGGTTTATTCTAACTGAAGAAGAGAAATTGTGTGTTAAAGAAGTAATTCTACAGCTAATTCCAGAAAGATCTCACCAGGAGTCACACGAAGAGAGTGCAGATGATAAGGATTTTGTTACCGAAGGCATGTACTATGAGAATGAACGGAAGTCTTTACTTCAGCAAATAATAGATGTTATTGAAACTGCTGCTGGAGTACCTGTGTCGGAGAATTGCAGCAGGGATGACCTATCTGCTGTATTATCTTCTCAGTTGACGAAATGCTTTCTATCTGCTAACATCGCTGCAGGTATGGATAAACTATTACCCTTGGTGGCTGATTTGGTTGATGTTTGGTGGTCTTTGCGGAAAAGAAGGGTTTCTCTCTTTGGTCAAGCAGCTCAAGCATATATAAATTATCTTTCATGTTCATCTTTTAAAAGTTCTGATTGTCAATCAACTTGGCATGATGTTGAGTTGAAGTATAAGCATGTCAGTTATACCCTGAGGGCCACACTTTATGTACTAGACATTCTGGTCAACTATGGAGTTGAATTGCAAGATAATCTTGAACCAGCTCTGTCAAAGGTCCCTTTGCTACCCTGGCAGGTAATTAATATTAATGATGACTGACCATTGAACATTTTGTTATACTGGTCTAATGTTCTTTTTTTCTTTTCTTTCCGCTACCCATCCCCAACATAATACTGATCCCATTTTCTGTGCTTGAAGGAAATAGCACCTCAGTTGTTTGCTCGATTAAGTTCTCATCCTGATAAAGTGGTCAGAAAGCAGTTAGAGTCGTTGCTTGCCATGTTGGCTAAACACTCTCCATGGTCACTAGTATACCCAACCCTCGTCGATGCAAATTCGCCAGAGAAGGGACCTTCTGAGGAGCTGCAGAGAATTCTTGCTTACTTGGTTAGCAAATATCTTTACTATGTTGTTTGAGCTTGTCTGACCCATTTGAATCTGGTAATAGTGATTTGATAACTTAACCGGCTGACTGGTTAGTTGATATGTGTGCTGGATCTTTTTACCTTCAAAGCTATCAGATGTAGCTTTATTATGGCATACTCCCTGGGGGCAGGAGACTCATTAAGTAGAATAAACTACTATTTAATCACTCCCCCTATAACATCATCCATAAAATTGGGATATATTACAAGCAGTGTAGTTTATCATGTAACTGGTTTTAGCTCTCATCCTACAATATCATCCTATTGGTGTTGAGAAATTGTACATGAAATTTTGCATGTTTTTTTATATGCAGAAAAAGCTTTATCCAAATTTAGTGCATGACGCTCAGCTGATTATAAAAGAGCTTGAAAATGTAACTGTCCTTTGGGAGGAGTTGTGGCTTGGTACACTCCAGGATCTTCATCCAGGTGAAAGTTTTTTTATTCTTTGACTTGATACTTGGTTTGGTCAGGTTATCAGATGTAGTTGTTTATAACATTTTATGGGCTGCTAGTAGTTGTGGCTTAAGGCAATGTAGTTTGGTTTTCTGGAGGATTTTGATCAAGGAATGTGTTATGATAGAGAGCCATAGTTGTTGGCAGTACGGAACCATAAGAGTTTGTCTAGGGGACCCAACTAAGAATATTAAAAGGCGATAAGTAGAATCTTAAAAAAAAAACTTTGATATATTTTTCTGTAAATATGATCTCACAAAAATAAAAAAGATCAAGCGATGAAGTTGAAGCTTCCATACATAAGACTTTTTATATACAATGAGACAAGTTTTTTTTAAGGAAGGAAACTACTTTAAGTAATAAAAGAGGTACATCTAACTAATTAGTCTAGAAAAGGTTTGTGAAGAGTATACATATCTTACAATCAACTATCAACATAACACATAATTTAACTACTTACAGCACAACAATATTAATATTTGCATCTTGAAGAACTAAATGCACTTGAGTAATTTAATACAATTATCTACCAAAATTAAATTAATGTGATTCAGTTAGTAGTAATTTTGATATTTTTATAGGTTACCTATGAATAAAAGGGCAGGCTTTGTTATATCAAATTATTGAATCGACAATAAATCATAAATCTAAATTCAACATAGGATGCTAAAGAAATATATAAACAAAAAGAAGTAGCAAAAAATAATATATTTGAAATTTAAATTTTCCGACTAATAAAAAGAATGAATAAAAGATTATCACTTCAAATTATGAGATGTCATTAGTTAGAGCACATTGTTTATTATGCAACCATACAACCTTCCTCTTGATATAAATATACATCTCTATATACATATATATACACTATTTTTTCAAAAAAACTGGGGGCCCATGGGCTGCCCAGACCCCACCTTCCTCTGTTCCTGGTTGCTGTTATCAGGAATACGGTATAGACAGGCACCTGTGGCCAATAACATAATTGTTTTTCCTTCTTTGTCAAGCTGCTTTAATCTATTCTGACAGGGAGCCATCTTTCCTGGTAAATGATATGCATGCTTCCTTTTCAGACAGTGCATGGTGATGAGTGCACTAAATTTTGAGTTTCGTAGTTTTAACCTGCTTTCATATTTTTCTATCTATTAGATGTGATGCGACGCATAAGTTTGTTGAAAGAGGAGGCTGCACGAATTGCTGAAAGTACTACTCTCACTCATGGTCAGAAGAATAAGATTAATGCTGCAAAGTACTCAGCTATGATGGCTCCCATTGTTGTGGTGTTAGAGCGCCGTTTGACTTCTACTTCTCGGAAACCGGAAACGCCTCATGAAGTTTGGTTTGTTGAAGAGTACCAGGAGCAAATTAGATCAGCTCTTGCAAAATTTAAGACCCCCCCTGCATCTATTGCAGCATTAGGGGAGGTTTGGCGACCATTTGAGGCTGTCGCTACCTCCTTGGCATCTTATCAGAGGAAGTCCTCGATTTCTTTTGGAGAAGTTGCCCCACAGCTGGCGTTGCTATCATCTACTAATGCTCCAATGCCTGGTCTTGAGAAGCAAATTGTGGTATCTGAATCCGAGGGTCTCTTAGACAGCTTTCACCAGGAAATAATAATGATTGCTTCTTTCTCTGAACAATTAACCATTTTACCAACCAAAACTAAGCCGAAAAAACTCATTATCATCGGCTCTGATGGTCTGAAGTATACATATCTCTTGAAAGGACGAGAAGACCTGCGCCTTGATGCCAGAATTATGCAGCTACTGCAATCTGTAAATGGCTTTCTGCAGTCATCATCTGCAACACGTAGGCAGTCACTTGGTATCCGTTATTACTCTGTAACACCTATAAGCGGACGAGCTGGATTGATCCAGTGGGTGGATAACGTGATCAGCATTTATTCTGTTTTTAAATCATGGCAGAAGAGAGCCCAGCTACAACAGCTATCTGCACCAGGTGCTGGTACAAGTTCTGCAGTGCCTCCTCCTGTTCCCCGGCCCAGTGACATGTTTTATGGAAAAATTATTCCCGCACTTAAAGAGAAAGGCATAAGAAGAGTAATATCAAGAAGAGACTGGCCTCATGATGTGAAGCGAAAAGTGCTTATAGATCTTATGAATGAGACTCCTAAGAAACTTCTTCATCAGGAGCTCTGGTGCGCCAGTGAAGGATTTAAAGCCTTCAGTTCAAAGTTGAGAAGGTACTTGTGCTATCTCCAAAATACTTTAATCATGTTCTGTGCTCAGGATGCACAATATTATATATGCTTTTGTATATTATTTTCTTCATGTCTATGCGACATTGATGACTGGCAGCATTTATACTTCCATTCATTATGTGTTGATTTATTTTCTCTTCAGCCACGCTAAAATTTGTTGTATGATAGTTTGGAGCTTATTGTGAATTTAAGATAATACTTGGCGGCACTATGTACTATCAATGTTACCGGCCATAATACTTGAGTCAAGGGAGAGATGAACAATTTTTTAGTTGTTTTCTTTACCATCTTATTCCATAATGAAAAACATGGTGGTTTTAGATTACATTCTACAGCCACTTCTCCACAGAAGATTTAGGTTGAGTAAATAAAGAAAGGTGCACCAATTGCTGGCATATTTTGAATGAAAGAGAACCCTTAAGATCAGAGGATAAATGGGTTTTTGACTTAAAAGTCATAAGATTAAGTATTAATGTTGTGCTTCTGATCAATCTGTTACACTAGGCTGCTTTGGAACATATTAAGCTGTGGACCTGTGGTGTGGGTAAAATTTGGCATTTCTCCAATTTGGTTGAATGTTATGTATTAGTTCACTCCAATGCTTTGGTCCCTTTGCAGGTTTTCTGGAAGTGTAGCAGCAATGAGTATTGTGGGCTACATTCTTGGCCTAGGTGATAGACACTTGGATAACATCCTTATAGACTTTTCTACAGGGGATATTTTGCATATTGATTATAATGTATGCTTTGACAAGGGGCAAAGATTAAAGATCCCTGAAATTGTTCCCTTCCGCCTTACTCAGACAATTGAAGCAGCATTAGGTCTAACTGGCACTGAAGGCTCCTTCAGGGCAAATTGTGAAGCTATTTTAGGTGTTTTAAGGAAGAATAAGGATATAATATTGATGTTGTTAGATGTTTTTGTGTGGGATCCACTTGTGGAGTGGACACGTGCAAATTTTCATGACGATGCAGCTGTTGTTGGCGAGGAGAGAAAAGGCATGGAGCTTGCCGTAAGCTTAAGCCTATTCGCATCACGTGTCCAAGAAATTCATGTTCCTTTACAGGTATTCAACTTAAGTCTTAATCAGAACACTAGCACTATATATACAGCACCTGATGTTTTTACTTTTTTTAAAGATGTTGCTCCAGGGGAGCCCATTGACCCATTTATATACCAGATGCAAGTCCAAATTTCCATTATGCATTTTGCTTGGTTCCTCAATTGAATATTCTTTATCCTATATCTTTCTATGTATGATTGATGACCTTCAGCATCAAGATTTCATTTCACACTGATTATTTCTTGTTTCTGAAGATGATACTTCAGCTTGGAGCTTTTATTTGTGTTTTTTTTGAAAAGGAAATTCCAAACTATAGTTGCTTTCTTTGTCCGCTTTCTAATGTCTTCTCTTGATTATACTGAGCAATAGGCTTGTGATCGAAGCTTCTGGAAAATTCTATTCAAGAAAGGCTTAGCTAGCATTCTTCTATTTTTGTTACCCTTTTTAAATCTCTTCGTTTTAATTTGGATGAATTTATAGTTCACGTAATTAACGTAAGTTTTTGTTTCGCCGACCGAGCAACAGGCTTGTTTGTTGCAATTTCATATCTTGTATTTTAAGATTTTTAATATAATTTACAATGATTATGTTGTCTCGAGTATCATCTACTCCAACACTTGCATACATGTCATATCATAAATTCAATATGACTTGCTGTTTTTTAAATCTGTCCAGGAACATCATGATCTTTTAGTTTCTACCTTACCAGCGATTGAATCAGCCATGGAGGTTTGTTAACTTACTTGGTTAATCTCATGTTTGTTAAATTAATAATAACTTCTCTGTCCTTTTAAATCTTGTGCAGAGGTTTGCCAGCATTTTGAACCATTATGAGACTGTATCAAGTCGTTTCTGTCAAGCTGACCAAGAACGTTCAAGACTTGTTCAATATGAGTCATCCGCAAAGTCACTTGTTGCTGAAGCAACCAGCAATTCAGAAAAAAATCGTGCCTTGTTTGAATTACAGGTTCACCAATTAAGCCAGGAACAGGCCACAGTAATGGAGAAAGGCCGAGAGGCAGGAGCCTGGATTGAACAGCATGGAAGGATTCTTGATGCTTTAAGAAGCAGTTCAATCCCAGAGATCAATGCCTGCCTAAAGGTGACTGGTGCAAATGAAGTTTTGTCTCTTGCTGCTGCCGTAACAGCTGCTGGAGTTCCATTGACAGTAGTTCCTGAACCCACACAAATTCAGTGCCATGATATAGATATGGAAGTTTCTAACTTAGTAGCTGAATTGGATGGTGGCCTTTCTTCTGTAGTTGCTTCACTTCAAATGTATTCATTAGTTTTGCAGCGAATCCTCCCATTGAATTACCTTACATCCAGCCCAGTGCATGGTTGGGCGCAAGTATTGCTTTCTTTAAATAATCTTTCATCTGATATTACAACATTTGCTCGAAGGCAGGGTGCTGAACTTGCCAATGACAGACTGATTGATAGGTTTGGCTCTGGTAAGAACAATTATGATGAGCTTTGCGTCAGGGCAGCAAAGTATGCTGCAGATATTGAGAGATTGGAAGAAGAGTACGCTGGACTTGTGATTTCTATTGGGCCTGAAACTGAATCAAAAGCCAAGGAACGTCTTTTATCTGCCCTCATGAACTATATGCAGCATGCCGGTCTAAAGAGAAAAGAGGAGTCGTCATTTTCTGAACCAACCATACATGAAGGAACATCTAACACCTCATTTCATTGGGAAATTGAAGAGAAGAAAGAAAGCTTCCTCAATGTTTTAGATGCATCAGTAATCAGTCTGTTTTCTAATGTTAAGCACAGAATGCAACAAAGCCTGGATAATTTTGGAAGGGAAAGCAATGCAAACCGTAGCTCACAGTCTGATCTTGGATCTTTTTTCTGTAAGTTAGAAGAGCAAATAGAAAACTGTGTACTTGTAACAGAGTTTCTTAATGAGCTGAAATGCCTTGTTGGCCTGGATATCTCAGACACTGAGGCTGATCCTTCGAAAGGGAGCTCCACTTCCATTTTCAAGACTAGTATTCTACTTTGCAAAAACCTTCTCGGGAATACGATTGAAGCAGTTGTACCTAGTGTGATACAATCTGCTATTTCATTAAAGTCTGATGTTATGGACATTTTCGGATTGATCTCCCAGATTCGGGGATCGGTAGATACTGCTCTAGATCAGCTTATCCAGGTTGAGCTCGAGAGAGTATCCTTAATTGAACTAGAGTCCAACTACTTTGTGAAGGTAGGTCTCATCACTGAGAAGCAGTTGGAGCTCGAGGAAGCGGCTGTAAAGGGTAGGGATCATTTATCCTGGGAAGAGGCTGAAGAGCTTGCATCTCAAGAAGAAGCTTGCAGAGTGCAGCTGGACAAACTCCACCAGACATGGAACCATAAAGATCTGCGGACTTCATCCCTTACGAAGAAAGAAGCAAACGTTAATGGCGCTTTGCTTGAGTCTAAACTTCGCTTACAATCTCTTCTTACTTCTGAACCAGGAAAGGAACCACATGTCTTAAGAATGAAAGCACTTCTGGCAGCCATACTTGAGCCTTTCTCTGAGCTGGAATCTGTTGATCAAGCATTGTTGTCCTCGATTGGGCCCATTTCACATAGTTCAAATAGAATTCCTTATCTTTTGGACTCCATAAATTCAGGATGTTCAGTATCTGAATATATATGGAAGTTGCCTGGTTCACTGCATAGTCATGCCTTCTTTATTTGGAAAGTTTATATGGTGGATCTTCTGCTTGATTCCTGCATACAAGCTATGGCTTCATCTTTTGATCAGAATTTAGGATTTGATCAACTTGTTGATGTAGTAAAGAAAAAGCTCAGGATTCAATTTCAGGAGCATATTACCAGATATTTGAAAGATAGAGTTGCTCCTATCTTTTTGAAAAGATTAGACAGAGAAATTGAGATTATGAGGCAAAGGAGTGAGTCAGTTAAGGATTTGGAAAAAGATACAATTCAAATGGATTATGGCGCTGTTAGAAGAGTGCAGCTGATTCTTGAAGAGTACTGCAACACACACGAAACTCTTAGAGCAGCTACATCTGCAGCCTCTAGCATGAAGAGGCAGGTTGAAGAACTTAAAGATGCACTTCTGAAGACCATCCTGGAAGTATCTCAGAGGGAATGGATGCATAATATTAACTCGAGACCCTCAGAAATTACCAGGCTGATTTCTCATAAGTTTCTTGCAGGCGATAACTTACTACCTGTGATATTGAACACTAACAGGGCAAGATTGCTGGAAAGTATGCGATCATCAGTTTCCATTATAGCTAGGTCACTAGAATGCTTGCAAGGTTGTGAAGGAACTTCTGTCACAGCAGAAGGGCAGCTCGAGAGAGCAATGAGCTGGGCTTGTGGTGGTCCAAATTCTGGTTCTACTGCAAATGTTCAGGCTAGAAATGCTGGAATACCACCTGAGTTTCACGATCATTTGGTTAAGCGGCGGCAATTTTTGCAGGAAGCTTCAAAAAATGCTTCGGATATAATGCAAGTTTGCATCTCGATTTTAGAGTTTGAGGCTTCGAGGGATGGCATGTATAGGACTATGAGTGAAAGTTCATCATTGAGGTCTGGAGCAGATGGTGGAAATTGGCAACAATCTTGTCTAAATGCAATAACAAAATTGGATGTTGCCTACCATTCTTTTATACGTAAGTTTGAATTCTTTTTTTGTTCAGTATTGCACATTTGCACTACTAGTCCATAGAGGCTCCTCCTAGGATCTCATTGTTTCTCTTATTTTTTTTCTTCAGGGGCTGAGAAGGAATGGTTTCTTGCACAAAGCAATATGGAGGCAGCTTCTAGTGGTTTAATTTCTGCAACTAATGAACTTTCAATTGCTTCAATGAAATCCAAGTCCGCTTCAGGTACATCTCTTTCCAGTAAAGTTAATTTTTTATGCAACCACCTACATTGCTATTTTTGATAGTAGAAATATTTTAACATGGATCTGACAAAGTTTTCTGCCTTAACTGGCTTCTACTCTTACACGTCACATAGGAAATATCTAAATGTTGATGAAAAACCTAATTCCTTGTGTTCCAATTCCTTACTTATGTTGAAAAACCATAATGATGTGCGTGTCTGTGTATTGGGTTTTTGTAATATTAGTATCAGTAGTGAGATATCTTAGTTTGGCCTATATAATATACTGTTAATAACTCTATTAACCAAATAACATGATTTAGATCTTACCTTCTTAAACAAATGAAAATATGTTCAAGAGTTCAATCTTGATTCTTGGAGCATTTAATAATCATTTCATGTGTGTGATATTGGTGAAGAGCTCTGGATTGTTTGATTTAAAGCACTTAATGGCATCCTTGTTTTTTAAATTGTCTGCACCTTTTAAATTTCATATTTTGCAGGTGATTTACAGAATACTCTTATTGCAATGAGGGATTCTGCCTGCGAAGCTAGTGTGGTATTATCTTCATATGTGGCCATTGTTGGAGGCCATAGTGCTCTGACTTCTGAATGTGGTTCTATGCTTGAAGAGGTAAGTGTATCTACATGAGTTTTATAGGAATTAGGGAAATATAAAAAGGATTTGAGAGTCAACTTGTGTCTTGTGTTTACCTTCGTTGCTGTTTCACTTATATTTTTAATTTTTAATGTGATGACAAGCCTTAATGAACATGGAATATTATGTCCTATTGGTCCAAAGATAACTTTTAACTAGATCCACCATGCTTTGCTGGATAATATTGTGTGTTCCCCAACTCTTGTTAGCTCGCAGTCTATTCTAAACAAAAATACTAAAGATGTAGGTTCCTTCTTCTCGTTCTTCAAGAACACTCCATTTATGTTATATATTGCTACTTTGAGCTGAGATATTAGATATATGCTTTGCTATCTAGTTGCTATTGACACTTCTAATGGTCATTCTTGTATTGTTCTTAAACTATAAGATAGTAAGAACTAGTCCTTTAAAAAAATAAGATAGTAAGAATTAGTAGTTGATTTTATTTTTCTATTGATTTTTATTCAAGAGGTGTTTTTAGTCATTTTTTGAATTAATTTATGGGTTACAAGATACAAAGATTCATGATTAGGAACCATGATTCTGGATGCTTGGTATGCTAAGCGGTGCCTTGATTGTGTAATAAGGATGACTGGCTACTATCTATTTTTATTTTTATTTTTCCTTGAGCTCTTAACGGGTGCAAATGTAGATAGATGTGGCACATACATCTATAGAATACTCTCACAGATGTAAATAGTTGGGAGAGATTCTTAACTGACCTTGCATATGCTGCAGGTCTTGGCTATAACTGAAGGTCTGCAGGATGTTCACATATTGGGGAAAGAGGCTGCTGCATTACACTCTTCTCTTATGAAAGATCTTTCAAAGGTTTTACTTTTGGGCTTCAAATTCTTGTTCATTTGATTCTTTCACCTTGTCCCGATCTTGGGTAGGCAAATGAAGAAAGTGCCATATTTTAACCCCACTTGCTTTGGAACTTGAATAGGTTAACGCAGTCCTTATTCCGCTCGAGTCTCTGCTATCAAACGATGTTGCTGCAATGACTGATGCTATGCCTCAGGAGAAAGAGACTAAGTTGGAGATAGCTCCCATTCATGGACAAGCTATATTCCAGTCGTATCATAACAGAGTCAAGGAAACTTTACAAGTTATCAAGCCTTTGGTACCACCTCTTACATCGTCTGTTAAGGGGCTTTACTCTGTTCTGACCAGGCTGGCAAGGGCTGCAAGTCTTCATGCTGGCAATCTTCATAAAGTAATGAAATGGATATAGTTCCTCATAACTACTCAATTTATTATATAATATGTAATGATTCTAGGTTATTTGTTCTGGTTTTTCTAGGCTCTTGAAGGAGTAGGAGAAAGTCTTCAAGTCAGATCACAGGACATTGATCCACTAAGGACAGATGCTGCAAATCCTGGTTCTGAGTATGATACTGAGGAGACGGAGATGTTCATCAGATCTGATGGAGATAATGATGAGGCTTCTGCTAGTATGAACGAACTTGCATTGCCAGATAATGAGTGGATCTCTCCACCAGTGAGCATTAAAAGTGGCGATGCAGAATCAGGTGCTACTTCTGCTGAGGCCGGTCTTACGGATAGCTTTAGTCGTCTTGATGTGACTGAACCAATTTCGGGTGTGGCTGAAGTATTGGAATCAAAAACAGATTTGGACAACAATCAGGTTTTTGACATCTGTGCTTTCTGTCTGTCATGATGTTATCAGCTTTTTATCGGGTGATGTATCTAGCAGGGCCTAAAGACATTTCTTTCTTTCTATATCAGGAAAGCTCTGCTGGGAAAGATGAACAATCTATATTAGACCAAGACAAGGTCGAGGAGGAATTGCAGAAAACTTCCTCCACCCTCATAGAGACTGCTGATCGACCACACATGGGTAAACTGAAACTGATTTGTTATGTTATCAAACGATGTACATCAATTTCATATAGGGGAGACTTTTTTTCTGTAACTGCCTCTAAAATGGGAGTTCCATTTTGCAGGAAAAAATGCATATGCAGTGTCGGTCTTAAGGCGAGTAGAGATGAAAATTGACGGCCATGATATTACTGATAACAGGTATCTGCTTCCCTCATAATGTATGATATAGAATGTCCGAATTTTGACACACAATGTTTCTGTGTATATCAGGGAAATTAGCATTCCGGAGCAAGTAGATTTTCTCCTGAGGCAAGCAACAAATATAGATAACCTTTGTAATATGTACGAAGGTTGGACGCCTTGGATCTGATCTTGGGAAGGCTATTCATTGGTAAGCACAATGTTTTCCCTGGGAAATATGCCTCCATCAGCAGAACAAAATATTTAAGGGCCGCGAAAGGTTTTTACGTGGAGACATCCAAATGGAGGATGCAACAAGCAGAGGCAAGTATATTTCCTTGGATCGAAATGCAGCAACTCCCGTGAAGGAAACTCAGCTCAATTCAGAGAGAGGAGAGTGAGGAGGGCTATGTGATCCTGAAGGCTGAAGAATTTCTGGGAGTGGGATTCTTGCAATCCACGTGGCCTAGTGTGAGATGCAGGATCAAGAGTGGTCTGTGGCAGGTGGGATCCCCGCGGCTCTTGATTCTAGCTTGAATGGTTCCACCCGCAGCTGGGGAATGAAGGGGCCGGAGCTCGACTCGCTTCAACATTTGAAGTCCCTTTCTAAGTCATCCCACCCAATACTTGTAATCTTTCAAGACTCACTTTGCTGTTTTATGTTTGGAAATCGTATGAGTTGGTCGTCCGAGATATGCGCTGCTTCAACCAACACTACAGATTATTTCGCATCTATATTTGTTCAACTTATTTAGTTTCAATTTTTTATATGCAACTGAAATTAAGGAATAAATGTTTTCAAATTCATGTAAAGAATTAGCATAAATCTTAGAATAGTCCAACCCTACAAGATCGGTATGAAAATAATTTGAACCTAGATGTTTGGCCCAAAAATTGACTCGACTAATTGAAATATTTCTGTTACATTTTTTTTTCCAAAATTTCATGACTCGACTAATTGAAATTTTTTATGTTGCATGTTTTTTTAAATTTCATTACTTGATTTTAAATTCTAAGACATGGGGAATGTGTTTTGATTTAATATTTGACAAAGTTATACAAAATAATTATCATTTCCCGTCGTTAATTTTTCATTACAGATACATGATTATCACGAAAATATAAGGGTTTGGTGGAGATCATAAGCAATTGTCATGCTCTTTTAAAGCATATTAGAGTTTTTAAAGTCAAACACATTATAGAGATATTAATTTCGTAGCTTAATAGCCCAATATGCTATAGTGCTACTAGTGTATGTTGACCCTCATGTGTGGACTGAGTTACCTTATATTATGGTTGGTATTCAAATTTTCGAATGTTTGTGTTCTTAATATATATAACTCCTTTTTTCCTCAAAAAAAAAAAAAAAACAGGAAATTTATGTATATATAAAATTATTTTTTTGTCCCTTAATTTTATTGTCTGCCGTTGAATTTTAACTTGAATAAATGTCAACACTGAAGCAAGCGAATAATTAATGTGTATGAATGTTGGATTAGTACGGCTGCGGGAGAGAGAGATAGTAAGAGAGAGAGAGTAATCCGGGAATAAAAAAAAGGAAATAATGGAGGTGCGGGGAATCGAACCCCGTGCCTCTCGCATGCGAAGCGAGCGCTCTACCATATGAGCTACACCCCCTTTACGAAGTTCTCTACTTCTAGAAACAATATTACAAGGGCAACAATCTCAGTCACATTTCACTGTTAGAATGAGACCTATAACTTTATATATGACCCACTCAATATTGGGTTCTGCTTCTGCAAAATATCTTCATGCTGGAGTAAATATCTCTCTTCTCCAATTTTCTTTTCAGTCCCGTCATCACTATATATGTGACAAAAACATCTATCAATTCCCAGCAAGATTTAGCCAATCAAAGTGTGTATTTGGACCACAACGAATGAATGGTAGGAAGCTTCCCTCAACCCTAATTCGGATCTTGCATTTGCACAAACATATGATTCTATTGAAGTGCATATTCACACGTAGCACTAAACAGCATGTGTGCATGCCTTTGTTGACCCGAGTGAATCCATGCTTCATGGAATATACTTGGCACATATATATCCGCGTTTAAATGCCTCCACACCTTTTATTTTCTTTCTAAACCACAAAAATATCTTGCCACCCACTTTATGTGTGTGGTGAACTTTAACATTCATGCATTCCTCCTATAAATACATCCAGGAACTAGAAAAATAGGAGAGAAAAAAAGAAAAGAAAGTGAAAATGGAAGCTGCAAGTGATGTTTGCATGGGAGAATCTAGGAGAGGAATGTTTGCAAAGGTGAGAGGCAGAAACCCATTCCTCTCAAGTTTCAAGAAAAGCGATGCAGCAGACCAGAAAAGCCAACAGCCAAAACACGACCCTTCTTCATCATCGGGAACAGACGATTCCATGCCGGAAACCGTCATTTTATTGCTTCTTGACCGGTTTTCCCCCTCTTGATTCAATGTATAGAAGGGGGTAGCTCTTTGTAGAATCTATTCAACCAAAATGTATATTTTTGTAACAATATTTCCTTCATGTATAAAATATGTACTCTTATTGAATCAAAGAATTTTCATACTCCAAATCTGAAAACAGTTCTTACAACTCTTGCCAGATTTATTTGTTACACAAAAAACTTGAATGTATATATACATTTGATCTCTTTCTGTCAAAACTCGATAACGGCTTCGGCTACAACTGATTTACAAGTTCAAGAGTTGTAAGCAGAGGAACTTGGATCAATGCTCTCACTAGAATCTTGATTCATGCTAAGAGTATGTCTCTCATCTTCCCACTTGAGTATCTCCTTACCATATCGAAGAGCTTTATCCACGCTGTCAGCCTCCAACCCCGTTGCTCGTACCACAAACAGCTTCCGCCCGGTCAGGGAATAGAACAGCCTCTTGAACTTCACACCGACATAGTGGGAGGCGCGCAGCGCCAAGGAAGGGTTGTTGTTGCTGTTGGGGTTGTGAGGGTGTTGGCTGATCACGGGGTTGAAGTCTTGAAACCACTCACACTGCGATAGGGGGGCTTCATCGATCATTTCGTCCAGCAGGTCGAACTTGTTGAGGACGAGAAGGAAGTGCTTCTCAGCGAGGGTGGGATGAGTGATGATCTTCTCGAAGAGTTTCTTGGTCTCCAACAGCTTGTTTGATCGCGTCCCGTTTGTGTCTTCGTGGTACTCAGCGTATTCCGTGAGGGAGATGCAGAAGAGGACGAGGTCGGCATCTTCAAACATCTCCAGCCACTTGCAGTTTTCTCCTAGGCTGCTTGAATGAACCCTAATGAGCTCATAGCTGCATTCACAAAATTTGAATAATTACCAAAAGATTTAGTTGTGTCACAAAAATCAAGTAACCTAACTTGAACATTCTTTCTATAATGTTGAAACTTCAATTTGGACAAAAGAATGCAATAATCAGAGACCCGAGGCAACTCACCTAATTGGTGGTTCATTCTGATCTAAAGTTTCCATGTAACCATCCTGAGATGACTTTGGAAGAGAAAACTCCATGGATGCAACTCCGTTGGAAGAAGTTACGCCGTCTGAGTATAGGATATCCAGTTCAGATGGCTCATAGTCCATCCGCGAAATCTCAACAGCCTTTTGAAACAGAAAGAAGCTCATAAATAAGTGTGGATGCAATCAACACCTTATTGCGGAAAGATCAAGATTGAATGAAAGGAGAATGATTATAGAGCACAACTTACCCGATCTAAAAAGTAGTTAGCAACTCTAGGCAGCATGGGCAGTTCGTTCCTCCGTTTGTAAACGGCTTGAAAAGCTTTGTCTTTCCATAACTCCTCGACTAGAGGTGAGTATTCTCGAGTGGCTGCTGGAAATATAGCCTCTAAGTTGCCTGTCATCATGATTTGGAGAAGCCAATTCGAGAAATTTTCCAGCTTTGGACTGAATGAATAAGCGCTCTTTTCATCACCATGGTCAGATTCCTCTGCGACTATCTCAGAATCTGAAGACAACAAAAAAAATTGGTTATAAAAAATATAACCAAACTAAGATTGTTTTGTGCATACACAGGTATTCAAGTGGCTTGTTATGGTTGGACACTGTCAATATACATATTTTTTCAGTGTCGAAACTCTGTTACAGCGAGTCATTTTATGACTGGTAAAAACATGCAAACCTGTGAAAGTTTAAGTTCAGATTATTCCTAATATGAAGACTCAAAATATCATGGAGAATTTATAGGACATCAGATAATGTCTAAGAATTTTTGCATCTGTTAGTTTCTAATTCCCTGTGGAAGTTATGTTTGGTCACTGGTGTCATTCATATAACTATATATCTACCTGAAGGACCAGGCTCGTCAGTACGTCGCCTTCTTAATGCCATCGCCTCTTCTTCTCTGAAAAGCTCGCGCCCCTCAAGAAGAATACCAATGTATCTATATAAATTTCGCTGGATCATAATTTTAATGCTTTGCTTCTCATCTTCTGAAAAGGGGACGTCGTACAAAATCTTGGCCTGGACACGACAAAGAGACAGATTCAGCGGTTATATATTGTATTATCATCATCAATAACTACAGCTTGATAATAGGAATATCTGATTTCATTTCAAAACACCAACTTGCATTATATATGTACTAATTCTTCGTCACTTTCTATATTTCTGTTATACTGCTTCTTTGTATCTTACTGCTAAATTTCACTCTAGTTGTAAACAAACGAAATCCTAATTCGTGATACAGAACATACATTTTGTAGTTCTGAGCTTGAAGAGCCAAATATAAAATTTAAAGCGAAAGAACATCATAGCATCACTGACGAGTGATGACAAACAAATCAGAGCTTCAACCAAAAAAAGAAATTCTATTCTCACCACCTACAACTCACCTGTTTAAATATGGTACTCGTCCCAGACTGATCACAGCCTACTAGTAGAAGTTTATTTATCATGCTCCGTTCTATCTTCTTTGCATTAGCATCCCTGCCTCTCACCGAGTCTTCGCCACCAGGATTAGCCATATTTGAAGGAAATGGCAAAGACAGAGCCATACACAACATCTTGGTTCGTTTCTGTCGAAATTTAGCATAATCACTAACCATACAAAACAATGCATCATGTGAAAAGTCACAAAAACACAAATATTTGCCTTACCCTTTCCCATAATTTCCCAATGACATTATTCATGCCTTCGTGCTGGCATGATCCATCTGCAGTGATCCAAAAGTGAGGATCACCCTCGCACCGGATTCCAGCAGCCTGCAAACATATCAAGAAACCCCTCAGCTTTTATATACACTTCAAAGAAATAGCGCCTTAACAAAATCCTTGAACAAAACATACCCATAACAGCCACAGCTCGGGTTTAGTTATCTCCCGACCATTTATCAGCACGTTCGTGTCACCATTACTAGCATCTTGCCTAATCTGATAACCAACTGCCTGCAGCAGGGGACTGATAATCTGGCTCGGCGGCTCTCCCTCCTGCTCGATTCAACCAAAACTATTAGTTACAATTAAAAATGAGACAAACAAATAAGTCCAAGAAACACCTCTCAGTCTCACCTTTCCCCAAAATCCAGACACCTTGTCATACCAATATCTTCCTGGTCTAAGCTTCTTGGGCGGATTCGGGCAGCTCTGCAGCATCACCAACTCCTCAATCGACAATGCCTTGTCGTTCACAGAGATCAGATGAGGCGGCAGCTGGTTAACCGGGCATGAACGCTCCGCGCTCATGATCTGCTTAACTGCATCGCGTGTCAGCATCCTCTTCATCATTCTTGAACACTTCCCAAGTGATCCCCTCTTCTCCTCATAAATCCGATGACCGATGCAAGAAAGGCACTTCCTCCCCTCTGGCATTGACCCCATCGCCCTCAGCACACACCTGCTGCAATACTTAGCATTGCAGACGATGCAAACCTCCCTCTCTCCAAACCGGTTCCGTCTGCTGCACCTGTGGCACAGCCCCTTTATATCATCTACAAACACAGGCCTCTCTGGCGACATTGCAGCCTCGTCGTTGTCACTTTCCTCGGTGGCCGAACCGCATGAAGACAAGTCACGGAATGTCACAACCGGCGCTCTGCTGCCTGCCCCAAAAGCTTCTGCTTCACACTCTTCTTCAATTTCTTCGATTGAATTGCACGTGGTAGCGTCGGAAAGGTTATCAGACGACACATTTGCCTTATTTTCGTCGTCCATTTCCTCGCCATCCGAGCTCGCTGAGAGGTGATTGGAGTCGTCATGGCCATCAGAGAATCCCAGCGTGCCAGAGCTGCTGGAACTTCCATCAAACACGTTGGGTGCAACACCTGCTCTGCCCTCCAACGCAACTTCCTTCTCCGAAAAGCTCTCCAATTTTGTTGAATAAATTCTTCCAGACCTCACTGATTCACCAGTGCGTGATGATTTCCGCTCAATTGACAATTTGTTGCTCGATTGATCGCCTTTTCTTACGATTGGGTGAAGAACTGGTATGGCAAGATTAGTCATCATCACCGCATTGGCAGCCACAGCCGCCGTGGGAATGCGGCTGACATCCACCGGAACCACCTGCGGAATCTCGTGGCTGACCGGAGGGCCGCTGTACTCCACCGCGAAGGAGTACTCCACGCTGTACTCATCGTCGTGATCGTCTTTTTTCGACGACGAAGAACCGGGCCAGAAATTTCTCAAAACTCTAGTCATATTTAACTGAACCAACACTCACTCCTCAAAATAAGCTCACACTCACATTACAAGCACCGTATCTTGGTTCAGCTTCAGGTCAGAATTAGAGAAGATGAATCATTGATGAAGACCCTTTGTCTGTTTTACCACGGAAAATGTGATTTTTAAGTGGAAGTTTATGCCAGCATAAATAAAACAATGGAGCATGATTGGGATTTGGGAGTAAAGAAGAAGACTTGGAAATTGCAAGAGGTAAGAACGAAGACTTGAAAGTGGAAAAGGCTGCTTCAAGACCGATTCTTCATCAAATTTTTCAACGACCCAAATTTTCTTGATCAACGCGTTTACATGAACAAATTTTGACTGCAAAGTAGCGTGGGAAACGAAAGAGACGAATAATGTCTTCTCTTATTATTTGCATCCAGCCCCAGAATTTTTAATTACATATCATTTTCGCCCCTATTTTTTTCAATTATCTTATTTTATGTTCCTCTAAGTCATGGTGAACGAAAAATTTGATTATTAAGATGTGTTAATTTTGAGAAGAGAAAGAAAAGCTTATCAACATTTTCCTTCCATGCAAACCGATGACAAAATGTTTCATAATAATACTACCAGTGTTCGTTAAATTTTTGAACAAATATATACATGAGGTAGCTAGAGCATCAAAAGAATGTCAATTTAGTACTCCTTCCGTCCCATTAAATTTGTCACCATTTTCTTATTAGGCTGTCTCAATAGTCTTGGCATATATTTAGAATGACAAAAAATTTATACACAAAAATATCACTTTCATAATGGGCTCCACCATTTTACACACAAAAATACCACCTTCTTAATCCCCGTACCCAAAAGCTACATGCCAAGCTTAATGGGACGAAGGGAGTACATTTTTTGGGGACCTCTTTTATGTGATAAAGTTCTCGTGTGTAAATTGTTAAAGGAATTTACCACACGATCGTGGAAAATTACTCGCACGAGATCACTTGTAAAGAAATGTTTTTGAACGTCTCAACTTTACCATTTCAACTAGCAGCCCTGGTTAACATTCATAAAATTCAAACTTGAGGGTAAATACCAACATTTCACCAATATATTTGCCTTTCTCAAAGAAATAAAAACCTCAGTTCTTCTATCTATGGATGACGTGGATAACTTGTAGTCATTGTTTAACAAATTATTTTAGCAGGGTGCTAGACGAGACGAGCTTCTATACATGAGTAATATGTATAACGAAATAAAATTTAGACAACAAAGAGGTACATGACAACATTTGATGTGAAGAAAAGTTCAAAGGAAGGGAAAATTAGTAACAGTTAGCTTTCAATATTCATAGACTGCAACAACTGCTTTTATGACTAAGAAATTGCTCGAGAAATTTCGTCAGCCTGTGAAGGAAGGGAGCTTCACATATTTTAGTATATGTAGTGTAATTGCTAAACCCTTATGAACTATCGCTTAGAGCATTAACAGAAACGCGATCTAAAGAGCGATACTCATGCACACAACATAAAATAAAGAACACACGATATGGTAACCCAGTTTGGTGAACCACCTACGTCTGGGGGGCCTAGCCCAAGGAGAAACTCTTCACTATGGAGTACAGTTGTAGGACTTACAAT
>JAYJMF010000091.1:3094004-3109960 GCA_036873715.1 Salvia sclarea
TAGAATCCTCGCTCGGAAACTCAAATCCGATGTATCATGGTGTTTGATTAATCCAACTCTCGACAAAAGTCTATGTAAAAGTCTATGTAGAAGTACTTATTAAAGTAAAACATATCACTTTAATATATATATTATTGCATTTACGATGATAATAATTATGACGTAAAATGGTACCCGTCGAATTTCGACGTGCAATAAACTGGTTGATGTCATTGTTGCAATAATTTGAAGGAATTAACTAAATTCATAAAGAAAGTATATATAGATATTGACAATAAAAGAAAGAAAGTACAGATATTGAAAATATTAATTGGAGAATGAGATTCAATTCCACACACTACTCATTCAACAATGGTTGCTAGATTAGATTAGAACGTTTGTCGTAACCAAATATTTGATTTTATTGCAAATAATTTTGGAACCATCAACCGCTTCTTGACCAAATCTTGACCTTCATTTGAAACCTTATGTTCTATTAAATCAAAAGTAAACACTCCAATCTTATGTGCAGGTCAATTTTACATACATTGTATGTATAACCCAATGATTAGTTAAAACTGATGAGGACGGTTTTATGCATCGTATACCTTGGACTTGATAAGTGAGACCCAAAGCCTAAGAGAGAGATCTTATGAAGAAGGTGCAATGGCCCAACCTAGCTGGAAGAAAAAAAGAAAATAATCTAAAAAACGAAGAACATAAATAGGGATGATGAGAAAACTCAAGTGGAAGCAAGGGGCAGCGTTGGAAAAAAAAAGTATCACGAGACTGCAAGGTGCAAGTCTGGAAGAAAAAGACAAAAAGAAATATAAATAGCGTCATCCTTCTCACGTGTTCTACATGACTTCCGAGAAGCAGGCCTCAAGGACATCATGAAGACATGAAGAATGAAGACAAAAGGATACATTTCAGCCTACGCACGTGGCATCTCCTCATCGGATCACAACAGGAATATGCTAATGGAAATCAGTAATATTGTCAGGAGATTTGGACGATGTGCCTCTCAGTACATTTACACGTTATCGTGTAAATTACACGCCTACCCCTCAGGAGACAAGCATATCAGACCTGAAAAGACAATATTAATTGGAATTTACTGTTTTACCCTCATCTTGTAAACTCTATAAAATAGGTCCCAACAGTACTGTAATGGTACGTTAGTAGAAACTTTGCAAAAATATATACATAACTCTATGTCACGTTCAAATCTGGGAATTTCCTTAGCAATTTATTCTCGTTGTTGGTAGAATCCTCGCTCGGAAACTCAAATCCGATGTATCATGGTGTTTGATTAATCCAACTCTCGACAAAAGTCTATGTAGAAGTGTTTTAATCGATTCGATCCCCCACCCCCCAATTAATAGAAATTGGGGCACTCAAAACCTTACAAAAGTAACCAAATACAAAGAATGTCTCAATAAAGAATAGAGCTCGAATCAAATTTTTTAAATCCCTCGATGTTTTTCCCCTTTTTATCCTATTTTTCCTTTTAAATCTATGATGAGAAATTTAAGTAATTCATCAAAATCAGATACATAAAATTGACAAGTGGATAGGTAGATAGAGAAAATTAATTACAGATTTTAAAAGATTTTACGTGGGAAAAGGATAATAAAATTAAATTTTGCATGCTTTTGGCTCCATCAAAGAAAGCAAATGATAAAAAGAATTTTGCTCTAATAATCTTCTCATTCTTGCTTTTTTTTTTTTCCATTAGAGATGTTGCCTTTTGCATGTAAAAGTACAAATATATCAACATCTGGAAGTTGGAATGATTACATGAACCATTATTAAGAAAGGAAAAAGGTAAGTGCTCACTTGTCATTTGAACCTATGATTACAATATCATCAAAATTGAGCACCAAAACGGCCTCCTACGCCACACAGTATTTGATCAACCATTCTACTCACCAAAGATTTGACCGGCCTCAAAAAGCATATCCACCAGCACCAGCACCACTTCCATTTGTCGGCACCAGTGTGAGAGTCTCATCCATCTAGCTACAAGAGCTCTCCCCTCCCCACCAATCACGATAAAGAATCGTATAGCAATAAATGTAGACTACAAACCTAGTTACACAAATACGTACAGATATAGCGAGACAGCCCGATTCTTTAAATGCGCCCCTCCCTCCATTTAATGCTCCCTTCAGAAATTCCAGACACGCTATTAAATTCCCACATGAGATGAGAGACTCTTTCCCCCTTTTTATTTTCGCAGCCATCCACGTGTCGCCTATCCTCACCGTCTGCTGAATCTCTCCGGTGATAGGAGCGCCTCCGGATCGCCGCTCCGCAGCCTGCTCGACGAGAACACAGCCGCCGCCGACGATCGCATGAACATCGGACTAGCGAAGGATTTCGTCCTCCGGGAAGAGCTCCCCCCGCCGCCGCCGCGCGCGCTCGACTCGGATAAGGGGAAGAAGTTGCCGATGCTCCGCCTCCGGAAGAATGGGGATTTCATGCCTCTGTAGTAGCGGAACGAGAAAACCCTAGGTTTTGTCAGCGAGCTGAACGGCGACGGGCGTTTGCTCCACACGCTTCCACCGCCCACGCCTCTCCGGTACCGCCACGGTGAGGATGTCACCGGCTCTAGCACTAATCTCTCCGAACCTAAATTCCGTTCGAATCCGAACGAATACGATCGCTTCAATAGGAAATCGCGGCGGTTGAACCTATCCTCTGATTGATTGTTTCGCCGCGGCGAGGGTTCCTGAGTCGTGATTTCTCCCTCCGTAACCGCCTCCGATTCAGCCGAGATTTCCGTGAGAGGCTCCAAAATCGCGCTCTCGATAATCATGTCGTCGAGGCTCGGTCGGATCCTCGCCGCCATCAACGGAGTGAACGGCGAATCCGGACGGAATATTCCGGCGCGGCATAGCGGGCAGTTGGCGTGCGACCGCAGCCATATGTCGATGCAATCGACGTGGAAGGCGTGGGAGCAGACCGGCAGCGTGCGGACGTAATCGTTCTCTTCGAACTCCAGCAAGCACACGGCGCAGTCGTAGAAGCCGCTTTTCCGGTTGTACACAGACAGAGGAATGCCTTTGATGATCGATTCGTCGAGGCCGTAGGGAGAGAGCACGTGGAAGGCGTCGGTTGGATCGTACACATAGGGCGGCGACTCGATGTCGCCGGCGGAGGAGGAGGGGACGTAGCGGCGCCGGCGCCGGCGCCAGCGGCGGTAGCGGCGGTAGGCGTGGATGAAGTGGCGCGAGAGGAGGCGCGAGTAGGTGATGATGACGAAGGCGGTGGCGATTATAACGACCATGGCGATCAGCGGCGGGCTGAAGTCGACCGGCAGCTTGGACGGCGGGGGGGAGGCGAAGTCCGACGCGGAAGAAGGCTGTGACTGTGAGGCTGTGGATGGTTTGGGAGAAGGAGAGGGCGGGTGGTGCCATGGGTGGGGCGCGGGTGCAGGGGGCAGTGGGTGGTGGTGGTGGCGCATGGCAGCTATGGTGGTGGGGGTTTTAATGGAATGCGGAAATAATGAGGGAAGGGAAGGTGTGAGTTTGTTAAGAGTTTTGTGGGCGATTGCCACGTCGGACTAATGGTAGTGGGAGAATAACAAGGTGTCTCTTTCTCTTTCTCCACTGTTTCAAGCTTTGCCTCCATCCTTGTCATTCATCACATCGCGATGAGACCAACGCCACCGCCACCGCCGGCCGCCCCTGCTCAAACTTCACACTATAATCCCCCATTTTCCACCTTTATTTTTTTTAACACTAATATGAAAAGTCAATTAAAAAAACAGAGATAAAAGAAGGAAAAACAGAGTTGAGAAATGTAGGGTGATGGGGATAGAGCAATAATAAATTTGGTGGAAGACGTCTCAACTAAACAATGGCAGCCTTTATGAATGAGAGTAATTCGGATGAGAAACCGACAGAGTTCATTTAATTTGGTTGTTGAATATCTTGCTTCACTACATTTTCCCAGTCACCACCATGTGGATCAAAATTTCTGAGAGTTTTTGGGCTTCAAATTTGGGAGTAGGTTAAAATTAGTCCCAGAGGAAATACAATATTGACTAATGGGTACAGGTGTCTAATTATGTACAAAATTTCTTATGAGAATTTGATCGTGTCTCAGTTCAAAATATATTTTCCGGATCTCGACACCCATTCATTTCTTGGTTTCGCATATTTTATAGTAAAATAAATACTTTCTATTCTATTATTACTAGGTTCTTGTCGGAGATAAAATGAATTGAGGATATATGGTAATCAAGTTACGGTGGTACTAATTGGCAATTGGTCATATTATGGGCACCCACACAGAATAAATGAGTAATATTAAGTATTAAATATCAAATAAAATTAATTTATTTTAAAATTAAAATTATATACATCAAATACTGTTTTCCAACTTCATTATCATATTAAAATAATATTTTAGAATTTACAAATTAAATAAAAATTAGAATAAGTGTAGAAATCAATAGTTACTATAGGTGCATTTTGCACATACTTGTTACTATCTATAGGTGCATTTTGCACATACTTGTATCGTATTGTCTATTGTGCAATCGAAAATTCATAAAAGACTTGAAAAATGGATTTGAAGGCTACTTTAAAATTCTCTTTCTTTGATGACGACTAAAGCCTCAGCTCCATACCGTCCGGTTTTTGCCATGGAGCACCCGGGTGCTCCATGGACGGAGCCCGTACCGTCCATTCATCCAATTCACGTCCAAAAAATAAACCTTTTTAACGGACATAGTTCTATGATTCTATCTAATGGGTACATGATATGATTAGATTTATTTTTGAATTGGGTATCAATAATACTAACTAAAGATAAATATAATTGGCTAAGTTAGAAAAAAGCTATCCTTAAGGTTGTATCAAAATTATTATAATCATAGCACGCCAACAAACATAATAAAAATTGTACCACAAGCATGGCCGTTACTTACAGTCATTTAGGTCCGATAAAGTCTTTTTGTTACTTCAAAATTGAACTCTTTAACTGAATGGCTAACGAGACCAACACTAGTTCACATCAATATTATAAACAAATTTGACATAATTGTACATAAATTTCTATAAATCCAGTTCACATCATCTCATTATAATAAATATCTTTGACCAACAAAATAATTAAATCTATGTGGCTGACCAGATCTTAGCTGACCAGCTACCATCTTATTAAATACCCGAATATTATGCGATTAAAAGAAGCTAATTTGTCTTTTTTCTTTAATTCATGGAGTTTGCGGATGATTCATTACTTGTTACTTTGTTAGAGTAGGTGAATCGTGGTGGTTGATTACAAATTAAATTCTTTAAATAATATGTTTAGATCTCACAGCCAATAGATGATAACCATTCCTATTAGGGGTCTCTTTCATGTCTAAAAACTGTTAGGCCCACTAGCAGTAGAGCCTAAGCCCAATAGTCACTTAATGGGCCACATATAAGAACCGGTATTAAACATATATACATCATTACTATATACAGAGAGGGCTGAAAAGGGGGTTAGGGTTTTAAAGACTTCTCTTCCACAATCTTTCGACGAAACGAAAACTCAAGGAAAAAAAGTAATTCTGCGAAGATGTTTCCAGGTATGTTTATGCGGAAACCTGACAAAGCGGCGGCGCTGAAGCAGCTGAAGACCCACGTCGGGATATTCGGAGCTTGGGTGGTGGTGATTCGGGTGACTCCTTACGTTTTGCACTACTTCTCCGATCACAATGAGGAGCTCAAGCTTGAACTCTGATTCAATCTCATATCTCGCCTTTATCTTAGGTATTCTCATCGATATATATTTTTCTTGTCTTTTTTGTTGGAGAAACATAGTCGAATTTCACCGACTCAGTTGTTGTGTGTGCGGAATTTTCTGTTACCGATTGTTCGTTATAATGTTTGAAAAATCATTCGCTCTTATCCATATATTGTTTTTTTTTCGTGATTTTCTAAATACTCCATGTTTTTGTTGCTTGTATTATGCCGTATAGTCTAGCCGTGCTCCTCGATGAATCAATGCTCCTAATGAAGTTATATTCAATGCTTTAATCACAGGCTTGCATTGACTTTTATTGAATTTAATAAAAAAAATATTTGCAATAATTATAATGTAGGATGTATTAGATTGAATATTACAAATATTTTCAATAATTATAATTTGTACTCCGTACTATGTTTACCAAATAGATTGACACAAATTCATGTACAATATTTATGGCTTTTGGTTTATAAAAGGCCACGATATAAGGGTGTCATAATTTTATTATACACCCTAATCACCCGAGCCCTTGAGATTTTTTCAGTCCATATTCACCTGTGTCATTGGTTAAGTTCACTTTTGGTACATTCAAAATGATATAAAGGAAATTATAGTAAGTGGTTTGAAGCATATTTATCCTTTAAGCAATTGGTGGTAATGTGGTATGTATAACAGTGTTTCAGATTCAACGAATGGAGTTCGAATATATGTTTGGGTAGCTCGTAGGTGGCTTTTTGGTTGATCTTTCTTAGTAGGAGAAATTTGAAGTTTGATGTGTGTATGAAACTATCCCTGTGACTGTTGAAGAATGGATAGGGAAAAGACAACTTTTAGATGAAGTCATCCAATATTTTTCTGATATGCGAGAATATATCCAGAATTCATGTGATTAACTTTTACTGTTTTGGTATTGTCCTGTTTGTTATATCTCAATTTTGATTGTCAAAGTGTTCTAACAATCTGTAGCTATCATCAACTAAATGTATTGCATGTTTGTATTTGATTCTTGAAATCAAAAGAAAAAAAAAAAGAGGGAAGAAATTAAAGGGAACTATCCAACAACAAACCATGGCTTATGGCGCCCCATTTTTGGTGTATTTGTCTTGACTTACCTGGCTTTGTATTACCTTCACATTGTCTGGTCGTTAGTGGTAAAATTCAGAGAGTATTGGTGGGAATCATAAGATAATGAATAACCTTGGGCATGCAGTTTATTGCGCTGAGAAAATAATCCAGGATGTTATCTAGTAGTTATCCCGAGTTTGCACTTCAAAGCCTTTTGGAAGCAAAGGATTAAGATGGAATATGATTTTATTCACTCTAACGAATCTGGAACAAAATAATCATTTATTTTTACGTGTGGTCTATCCATCTTTCTGTTTGCAATTGGAACTTTGCTGTCCATCTGGAAGAATATTGAAATACACACCTAATTTTTGTACGTTCTTTTGCTGTTCTTGTGCAGCTGCTAAGCGGACCTGGAAGGAGCAGAGAGACACAAGATGCTACCCTCATGTATTTCTGGTTTCTTCATTTCTTTGTTACTTATCTGCAAACAGATAGTCATTATTTGAGAATATGCGACGTTAAATTTTACGTGTGGGAATGAGCCCAAGTTTGTTTGCAAAAGATTTCAGTAGTTATATACTCTTGTGAGGTAATTTCGGTAGTATAGTAAAGAGTGCTTTTAGGTAATATTTGCAGCAGTAATCCTATCAGTCCCGTTGTGGTAATATCTTTTTCGATATGTTATTTTTTTGAGTTGGTTATGAAGTAGGTGAACTACTTTGTTCAGGATTTTGTTTCAGGTTCTTACTGTTAAGTTCGTTAGGATCATTTCCGATTGGTGGGAATGAATAAGAAAATAAAGAAAGTCGGTACTTCTATATTTTGTGTAGTGAGACTTATTTGCGTCTATAATTTTGAATTAGTTTGGTAATCTTATGTTATAATCCAATGTTTGAATTTGCTCTCTTAAGAGTATTTTATGGAAGAGTAAACATGATAATAAAATCAACTTTGTGAAGGTCCACTGGGCACTAGCGTCAATTTTGACTCGTTCTTGATGAATTTTGTTTGATCAAAAATATATTTTGAACTGAAACAGTTGCACGTAAAATATGTAATCGTGTACCAAAAGTGTCAACAAAATGTTAGACAGAAGACAACATTTTTTGGCATATGCCATTAGCAATAATGGATGTGTTGTGCGAATAAGTATTGTGGATAACCTAATAATGCTTTAGAATCTAAAATTAGGCAACACTTGTATATTAGTAGTATACTCAACATGCAAGATATAGTGATGAATAAGGCTCCAAGATATTTCTCGACTCCTTCAGATGACATAATTATTTGTACCAACATAATGTGGTCATGGTGTTTGTAGTTAGATATAGCAGTAAACATGGGTACTAATAAAATAAAATGAAATATAACATTCAAATTTTCGGTGGTGTGAGATTCTTTATTTTTGGTTGTTTTGTTTTGTGTCTCTTTTAACTTAAACCAACACAAACACAACGAGATTAAAATTCTAATGAAAAAGATTGACTACAGAATCAGATTCATATTTGCCCTTTTCACTATTCTTTACAAGCACAATGTTCCAAATCAATGGATGCCAATTGCCAACATTATGATTTATGACTTGCAGATCAATTGAGTTCCCTAAATTCTTTTATAACAAAATGTGGATAAAAGTGCTCAGGGAAGGATACGAAGCTATCTCTGGTAGTATTAAGGAACAAAAACTTGATATTTTGAAACTTTATATATCCAGCACTTGAACATATCTTGACCAATATGATAGTAATCTCTCTCTCTTTCTCTCCAAGGGGGCGTTGGTTTCCTTGATGGGATAGATTAGATAATTTAGATTGATAGGATAAATGATGATTGGATCATTTGGATTGCTTGATTGCAAATTTGCAATGTTTGATAAATGATGTGATTATGACCAAAATATTACATGATACCAAAATTGTTCTTTCAATCCATTTCCTCGTGTTTGATTGTTGACTAAAAATAAATATTATAAAAAATAATTTTGTAAATTTGCATTATGGATTGAAGGCTTGATTGTTAATCAACCCAAATTTGGCTTGATTAGTAATCAAGCAAATGGTTGATAACATGCTAGCCAAATAATCAATCACGGGCCCTATCATGTAAACCAAACATTTGATTAGCCTTGATTATTTTATCAATCAAGCCTAATCAAAGCTAATAAAGTAAACCAAACGCCCCCTAAGTGTTTTTTATATATTTGTAATTTCTTAAACAATTAGTGATGCTTTTAGCATGTGGCGGAAGAAACTCATCGATAAAAAGCTTTGTATTTCTTGCAAGTTTGCCTTATTTAGACTCATTTTCTAAGTTAAGTGACATTGTGCTCCATAATCTAGAATAAGTTTCAATTTATAGAAGTGATACCAAAGAAAATGAGATGTTGTGGATTCCCAGGCTCTCCCAGATTTTATTCACATCTTGTTGAGAACTAAATAAGACATACACTTTGGAGTTCGATTGCGCTTCATATTTTTGGTTGCTAACACAATCATTTCATATTATGTACATCCTCACACTAAACAATTTTGCGCGGTGGCCCATTTTCTCTTGCAAAGACTAATAAGTAATAACATCTCTTAATCATGAACGAAATTAACCCAAATAAACTAGTTTCAAAATACATAAAAAAACGTTTCTCCCCGAATCCCACATCCAGAAAGTACCACAATTGATAAGTAACATACGACTTTTAAGGGTTATTCTCATTAATCGGTATTCATAATTCAAAGCACGGCTCTAAAAGTTGTTTTTGCTAATGAGGAGTTCTATACAGTACCTTCTTGCCACCTAGACTTGGCGACACTTTAGTGTTTAAACTTTAATTCCTCATTTAACTTTACACATTTATTTATTTTATGTGCATCGACAAACACAATTGATCTACAACTAATAAATTTAATTTAACTGGTCGTGATGCGATGAAACATGTGCTATATATTCTGCTATTGGTATGACGAAATTAATTTAAGTCAGTCCCATGATGTTCTCATTTATCCATATAATCCAACTTGTGAAATTCTTATTCTGTCTCCAAATACTCTACACACGTATGATTTCAGATAATAGCTTTGTTAAAATACTTTAAATTAGTATTCCACGTCTAACTTATGATGAAGTAATTAACTAGCCTTCTCCGCCAAAGCAACCGAAATTCGTACGTATATTCATTTCTGTAAAAGCAACAACACAAGTCTTAATTCGCAAAGAAGATTAAAAATGATTGAGACACATATTAATTTGGAGGTTGGAAGTAAAGAGAAGAAACATGTAGAGTATTTTGACAAGTCTAGTAAAGCAAAAAATTCCCACCATGGGCAATGTCTCTACAAGCATAAATCCGCATTTGGCTTCAAATTGAAGCTACTAAGACACCTTAATTATATTCAGTTGAGCATAAATACATCATCACAACTTCCCCACGAAAATAAAAAAAAAAAATGAAATACAGCGAAATATCTCACTTCAGCCACCCGCACAAGCTGAGGTTCGAGTACGCGGAGGCGCCCTTCAAATGCGACGGGTGCAAGGAGGCCGGCATCGGGTCGCGCTACAGGTGCGGCGGCGGCGCGTGCAACTTCGACTTGCACACGCATTGCGCGGTGCCGTCGGCCTCCATCAGCCACCCTTTCTACACCAAGTGCTCGTTCCAGTTCATGAGCCGGGCGCCGGGGGCGGTGGCGCGTTACTGCAACGCGTGCGAGAAGGACGTGGCGGGGTTCGTCTACCACTGCCGCTCGTGCGGCTTCGACCTCCACCCATGCTGCGCCAAGCTGCCCATGCTCATCAACGACGGCGATACCAAGTTGTATTTGTACAAGAAAGTTACCGCCGCCTGCCACAGGCACAACACCTTCCCCTTCTCTCTCGTTTATTCATTTATCATTCCAACCTATCACTACACCAATACATGTATAAATGCCACAAAACTAAACTCTCTTTTTATATAACGTCCAATCACTTTTTAATATGGCGCATAACGTCGATTAAATTAAAAGTGGGATGAGCAAACCATATCCTACAACTTGCAACCTTTTTAACTATATTTTTGTCTTATTATTCTGTTTTTCACATTTAGCTAACCAATACCTCTTTTTTATAATATCATAATAGTATAATTTGACTTTATTCTTTTGGAATAGTATAATAGAATAATACTATTGATTTTCGATGTTTACGAGTTTATTCTTTGAGTGAAAGAAGATCATTTTTCTGAGTATTTGCGACAATAAACAATTACTATTATTATTTATTAATTGTTGAAAGAAAGGAAGAACTCGTTTTGATTTCTTATTTAGAAACCGTTACATAGTTATATGTAGATATCACCATTATAAATACTCAATAATTATGTATAATTGTACATAATTTATTCGTATATGAGCAATTAATTGATATAATCACATAATCTTTCTGAAAGAAAAGAAAGAAAATAAATTAAACAAATGCCTGAATTATTATGTAGGTGCGGGAGAAAAGGGAGGAGCTGGAGCTACAGATCATCGTGCAAGAAATACAACTTACACGTGGCGTGCGTGAAGGAGATGCTGGTGGACAGCTGGCATGAGATCTACTACGGTGCGCGCGGGAGCAGCTACACCGGCAGCACCAGAAAACTGGAGGGCGGGATCCCCAGCTTGCGTTCCACGCTGCAGACGCACAATCACAAGAGGAGCAGCAAAGGGAAAGCGGAGAAATGTTGCGAGGTGGCTGCTTTGGCATTGCAGTTTGTGATATCTGCCGTTCTAGGGGATCCCACCACCCTCATTGTTGCCCTTGTTGGCAACTTAATGTCCAAATAGTGTACCTATTGTTCAAAAATAATGAAGAAATTAACTTGTTAATTATCTAACTAGATATGATTATGCACAACTATCATAATTAATTTAATTTTGAGGTTAGCAATCATCTATTTCAATTCAAATAATGTTTGTATATTGTTAAATCAAATAATGTTTAATTGTTATTTGGACCGTCTGAATAATTAAATACTCAAATACGAGGGGATATGACCATAATTAATGACCAGTATATAATAATAATCATATATTTTTCAACTTTTAATACTTAAACTCTTAAACTATATTCTAAATCATATTATGATTAGTACAAATTTATCCGTTCTTTAATATTCCATCCGTCCCATTACAAGCGTCTAAGTAATTAAGGGGCACGGATATTAAAGAATAAGTATTTAGGGGGTGTTTGAGTTAGATAAAATATGAGAGAGAATAATTTAAATGATAAAGTAGGAAAGAGAAAAGTAAAAATATAATTAAATTAGTAATAAAGTAAGAGAGAGAAAAGATGAAATGATAAAGTATGAAAGAAAAAAGTGATAATTATTTCATTTATGGAAAGTAGACACTTGTAATGGAACACCCAAAATAGAAGACTTAGACATTTGTAATGGGACGGAGAGAGTATCAATCCTAATATGAAAGTGAATGTAATTTTTAAATAGGTTATCAGAAAAATATTCATAATCTAATGATAATCTATATTCCTTCTCATTTTCCTTCCATTGTAGGTGAGAAAATATTTTCCTTCCATTGGAGTGAAAAGGAGGGGGAAGAAAGAGTAAAATTCTTTTTCTTAAACAAGGAGATGAAAAATAGGAAAAATTTAGAGGCTGAGTGTTCTATTTTCCTTCATTTTCGCATTATAATTTTTCCAACCATGAGAATGGAGCCTTATAGAAACAACGTCATAAGATAAATTTAACTTTTACGCTTATAGAAATGGACATTCAAGCTAAAACAATGAACACCTGCTATGGTATTATAATAAATTTCTTAACTTTTATGCTTATAAGAGATGAATCACTTCTGAAAAAAATTCCTCCAAAACTTACAATCTATATTTAGTATCTTTAATAATTTATATCTCTTTGTTTTTTCTTTTCTTTATTTTATAATCATCGGTCATAAAGCATATAAATGTTTGGATGTTTGTGACTTTTTTTTTTATAATTGTATTTGCTTTAGTTGTGTATATACTCTAACCTTTTTTCGGCACGAAAATTAAAAAGTTAGATTTTAGTATTTTAAGTGGGTAGGTAATAAAATAGCTTTATAAGTTGTTTGGTATTAACTCTTTATTTTTTATTCTTTTTTCATTGGATTTTATTTTATGAATTGAATAATTTATTTATTTAAAGATTCGTAACTAAAATAATTTAATTAATCAATTTTCTTTTTTTGCTTACCTGTTCAAATCAAAACAAAATAATGGAAACAAAAGCCACATAAGAATTCATAATGGACGAAGCGAAGCGAATGGCTTCATTTAGTGTTAAATATGAATATATTGTCTAACCATCCTAACATAAAAAAATTAAACTATGATAACCATTATATATAATTTATGAATAAAAATCTATTTCAATTGCAAAGGTTTCATTTAGTGTCAACCATGAATTTATTCATATTAATATATTTTTATATACTTTAACTTTATAAGAGAAAATTATATGTACTTTCAAATAATGTTGAATTGACAAAACAAATGATAAACTATATAAAACGAGTTAAATGAGTTAGGAGTTGTGTGTTTTATTTTAACAGAAAAGCATTAAAGTGAAAAAGAAGATTTATAAATGACTAATTGACTGATACCCGACAAATCCAATGCCAACAGGTTAAACCATTTGCTTTTACAGTTAGTATTACGAGTCGCATGAAATAATGTTGTTTTCTCCTTTTACTCCAATATGAGTATTTTCCCCATTTTACCGTTAGTATTAGGGGGTCCCGCAACATAATAAAGTAGGTATTTTAATTAATGTTCTTATATTTGAAGTATACATATAAAAAAATAAATGTCTTAGAAACACTTTTTAGATTAGTATAAATGAATGAAAAAATATCTAGATTTTTTATAATTTTTCTTAAATGACAAATACATAGTCATTAGATCAAAATTATATTGTTAATCTTGATAATTGATTTTACATGCTACAACTACTCCCTCCATCCCACCGAAGTTGTTACGTTTTCCTTTTCGGGCCGGCCCAATGAAGTTGCTAGGTTTCCTTTTTAAAACACTTTATTACTCATACAACTTTAAATATTATATATTACCATCATCACTTAATTCTATTTTTCAACTCTTCTAAAACTCCGTGTCCAAAAGAAACATATCAATTTCGTCGGGACGAAGGAAATATAAAAAATGATTGACATATGATTAGAAAATCAAATGTCTTGATCATTAGAAAATCAAATACTTGATGTAAATTGTTGATATATAATTCTAAAGTATTCTTTAAAGTAGACTTTGTTGCAACTGATGACCAACTGAGGCAAGCCCGAATGGATCTCAAAGCCGCCTCCGAGGAAACAAACCAAACATCTACAAAGCTCACCGAATCTGATATTCTACATGATCAGTATTCTCAACCACTTGCTTATAATAGATAGTTTCATTAATGAACTCTATTCTAAGTTCGATCTCTAAAGATTTTTTTATATCAATTTAAACAAAGGTAGTAACAATAATTAAAATATTACTTTTAAAAGAAAAAATAATACTCTTTGTATCCAACAAATGTGTTATGTTTTTTCTTGCGGGCCCTCCCAACGAATATATTACATTTCCTTTTTAAAAATTATTTTTATTCACATAATTTTAAAAAATATATATATTTATATCACTATTTACTATTTTTTAATTCTTCTTAAATCTCATACTTAAAAGAAAAATAACACACCAGAACAAAAGGAGTAAGATCTAAATTTAAACTTAAGAGTTAAGACAAAAAGGAAAGAGGAAAAATATACTACTACTAAAATAGTGGAGAATTATTGAATGAGCATATTTTTTTAATATAACTTTTTTATGATCATATATAAGAGTAAATAAGTGAAGTAAAAGACACTTTCTAGGCCGGACTTTATAGTATAGCAATTTTCGTGTTCGATCGCTTTGAATTTATTTATAACTAGATTGATACATCTTCCCCATTTTTTTTAATAAAGTGAGTGACAATCTTCCTTTTCTTCACAACACTCGATATGAATTTAAGACTTTTGCATAAAGGTATCGAGCACATGGACTTTCAAAAGGAAACTTTAAGTTGTAAAAACTTATATTCTAAAGAATGAAACCATTATTTTTTTTACATGGTTGAAATTCTTTTATATATGATGAAAAAGTGTCGTTCAAATGTTGTCCATTATTTTAGCTAGCTATTTACAATTACAGTCCCGTTTCAACATATTTTCACATAAAATTGTTCGTAATAGAATAAGTTAATTCTAGTGTGATAAGTAATAAGTTAACCAAGTCATATTCTCAAAAAAGACCTAATATGACTCTCGCTTGCGTTGCACACAGAAAACAGTAAATCATAAACACTCTATTTAAGGTTTGGATCTATTGGTACTCCTCAACTGATTATCTTGATGCATAATTAAGAGAAAACATATAATTTACTTAGGTAAATAATTGAAATTTAATATTCTAATCAAAACAAATAAATTAACTAGGCAAAGGAAAAAAAATATAATTTAAAATTCTAACAAGCATGAGTTAAATCTAATTTAGCTTATATAGTTATCATATTGTAATCTCCCACCGTAAATATTCTTCCATCTATTGAGTTCGAATTTATTATCATGAATAGATTGTATGATCTGATTGATTGAATTGTGTAATTGCATGTTGCTAATGAACTGATTTACTTTCAGTCTAAGATTTTTTAGTTTTGGTGTTTAATCTCCATGTGTTGATATCTAATCAATATTAATGCATGTTAGTTGTCAATTACTACTTGATTTTAGTTGTCAGCCAATCATGAATGTGAAATACACATAAGACTTGATTGGGAATGAGATACGAACATCCGTAGGAAACAAATTATTCGTGTGTTTTTAGAAGTTGCTAATTCTTACTTTCATACTTACGGGTAATAGGGAGGTTAGTAACACACGATTGTAGCTACCCAATAGAGAGTTTATGGTTAAGGAAGAGTGATCTTTCATCTAAACTAGTATATTTACCCACGCGATGCGTGGGATGATTTGTAGTGTTATTTGATTTTGTTCAAATTTTATTTTATTATAAGAGTATATAATCTAAAAATAACTAATAAAATTTTATGTTTTATATTCAAATTATTAATATGTGCAATGAAATTTATTTTATTTTAAATTATAATA